>QAOA01008286.1:53979-71306 GCA_003255065.1 Cercis canadensis | reverse complement strand
ATTTTTTTTATAAAAAGAAATTAATAATTATTTATACATTATTTAAACTTATACTATGTCACCCTTAAACATAATCTAAATTTAATTAAACCCCTTAAACTCTTTTATATAGCTTACGAGATATGGTCAACTTATAGTGTGATATAAAATAACGTGTAAGAAACATTTCAATATATAAAAATCGATTCCACTTATGAAGCATATTCTAGAGAGGCTAGTAGTTAGGTTTTGCTAGGATATCTATGGCAATACCAAATTAAATATCTCAACAGAGAAGCATTGCTGGTGAATAATAACCTAAACTACCAAATCTTCCATGTTCTTTCCTAGAAGAAACTCAATTGGACAAAAATTATAAAAAAATTAGTAAAAAAATCTACCACGTGGAGGCTTATCATTGAGATGATAATTACGTGCATGAGATTGCCAAAGATGAACCCATCTATCAAAACAAAACAAAACAAAACAAAATCAAATCTTCCTCTCACAAAGTTCAATGCACCTAATTCCTATCTTCATTTCTTCAAGGATTAAATAAAACCAAAACATGAAAGTGAAGCCTACTTTCTTTAATAATCTAGTAATGATATTTGCATACTTATAAATTTATAGTAGTTTGCAGATTCTTTGTTCGAACTTGAAACTATAACTAACATATTAAAAAAATGTATACATTTTTTCTATACCTGTGCATATGAGACAATTTAAATTTAATTAAACTAATACTTTTTTTTTGGTTATATGACAATATAAAAAAAAATTTGACCTCTTATAAATTAATTAAACCGTTCACTAAATCACACCTAATAACTTTATCTAAACCTATATTAATTCTATACTCAAATCTTTTACACCTCTACATCATGTGCAAATATCATTTCTCTCTCAATCATCACATATTACCTAGATTAGAGTTGCATAGTCTTGCTAAGAAAGGAGAATGCATTACCCAATTGTTTATTTTGCCCAATAAAGGGATCCTACAATTTGACTTCCTTGTCCATGCATTATAGTTTGCATACACATTTGTCATTCTCTCATTATTTTATTTATAAAATTGCATTATGTTGATCATAAATATTATGCTATAGCTGCTACATTTGACTGACTATTTATTGCATGCAAAAGCGCCCCCTTGTCTAGATCCCTCCCTTGCCTCCCATATACACATTACAAAAAGAACAAATGTTCAGTAATAATTAATAAAAGAATAATAAAACCTTTATTTAAATTTTGATATGTGAATTTTATAGAAAATTAAAAGTTTATTTATCAAAATATTTATAAGAATAATATTAACTTTCTATATATTATTACGATATTAGTAAACACAAATTTGAGAAACAAAGGGAGAGAGGAGGGGCTTTTGCAACACTTTATTATTGATTTTTTTTTTTTCCTTTTGTAGATCTGGATTAACTCCATGCCTTACGAATTTAACTATTTTTTTTTCCTGTTTCGAAGTATGCAATATTGAGGAGTAACATTAGTTCACTAGAGCTGTCTCTAACCTTAAAAGTTGTCTCTCGCTCTCCTTCTCCAAGTTCGATCATCTCCTACTGTAAAATGGTAGCTTGGCCAAACAGCCATCTAACTCAGACTAAAATAAATAAATAAATATTTAGGGATGACTTCAATTACAATTTTGCTTTCTTTCATGGAATATCAATTAAGAAAGGAGAATAAGAAGACCAAAAGAAGGTGCATGTATGTGTAGATTCACACCACAAATTTCAAAAGTGACTTTTGTCTTTATGTGGTCATGCCCCCTTAATAACTTGTTATTAAGGACAACGCAACGCATTATTCAACTAAAAGGAATTAAGTATGACTTTGTATATGATTTGTCAAAGTTAATTAAATCTCACTTAGCCAATAGCTAAAGGTTGAATGTGGTTGATTATAATTATAAATTAAGTAATCTCTACCGATATACACTTGCGTACGTAAGGATAGGATAAGCAATCATGTAGTGAGCTACATTTATGTTCAAACATGGAACATGTTTATCAAATTCAACAACTTAGCAAGGTTTTTTAATGTACGTATGATAAGTGTACCAAAAAAGGAGGAGAAAGAGTACCTAGGGATAGGTATGCTCATTTTTCTAGGTTGTAGGTAAGTATCAATATCAAAGAGGTAAACGTACGACTATTGTGCTAGAGTTATCACTTTCTCACGACTTTGAAGTCAATTATATAACATGGTCTTGTGATAGATGACAAATCACTATATTAAATTAATAAAAATTCATTTTCTTGAGTATAAATATTTAAAATCAGTATATTTACTTTTTGTCTTCTCTTATTTTTTTCTATTTCTCTTATCTATTTTCACAAGTCTTCTCTTTTCTGTTTTAGCTATCCGTGTATTGCACGAATTTGCAACTAGTCATTTTTTATTTCACATGCAAATAGTTATTATTGAAAATAATAATCAAAATTACATCAAGTTATCCCGGCACTCGGCTAACAATGCAACCACACACTAATAAGAGAAAAGAAACTAAACAAAAAGGTGCTCTGCACCATAACAAAAGAAACATGAAACTTAAAACAAACCTAGATTCTAAGAACCACTTAACCCAACAATTCTAAGATCTTTTATTAGACTTTCATTGCCTTAGACATTGAATCAGGTTTGAACCATATCTGAACCGGCAATTAACTAGCAAACCCTAGATTTTAACCTAAAACAGTACCATCACAAAATTTTCTTAGGAGAAGTTCATTCCTCTCTCCCATTGTTTCACCGCGTTGTAGATTGTGCTTTTGAGAACCATGCCATTGTACAAACCTTCCCCCACAAGACTGCTTTGACATACTTAAACTCCACGATAGATCTACCTCCTTGTCGTTGTAGATGACCAGATCCTCCTCACCATCAAAAGAAAATCAGCATCCACCAACATAGACAATCTCGCTCCATCAACAGTCAATGCTTTGACAATCTCGCTCCATCAGATCCTCCTCATTGCCTCGTAGCGAAAGACGAGCAAATCCTCCTCATCTTGAGGAAATCGATCTAGTATCCGCCATCAGAGACAACCTCATTTCCTCTCCCACCTCCGTCTAGAGGACCTAGATCTAACCAGCTAAGGGACAAAGACCACGCACATGCATGATGGCTGCTCGCTCCACCTTAGGGAACCCTATGAGAGACAAGACCTAATGCTAAATTACAAATAATTGTTATTGGTTATTACTATTTAACTATCTAAATTACACTGAAGAGATTTTGTTTTTGGTACATGATAGTATAGGGTTTCGAACCTAAAATATCCTATAAATCAACCAAATCTTGCACTAGATCACACTTAGAATTTCACTTTATTAGCGACTTCACTTACAAGAGTAAAGCATAGTTCAAGTTAAATATTGATTAATTTGTACATGTTAATTTACTAGCCTGTAACTTTTTGAAAATAACACTTGCTGCATGAACCTGTCCTTTTCCAAATACAGCTAATTGGCATAAAAGGATAAACAAAATCATCTTTCAAAATCTGTTAACCCTTTACCAAACTTGGTTCAACTTTCACTTCTGGAAACTTTTATTGATTGCTATTTTGTGATTAGCTAGCTACCTTGCCAACCAGATTTAGAGGGTTTTGTTTTGTTTGGACCCAAAGATTAACCAAACCTCACCCCACCACGCAATATGTCAAAGTTGAAAAGCAAACCCAGCAGCTATTTGCTTAAACGGCACACTGGAAAGTGCTGCCGCTTCTCAATTAATCAAAAGAACAAAAGCAAAATACAATAATTCAGACTTTTCTTCACCTAATTCAATGCCTTGAGAATGAAAAGTCAATAAGGTGGGTACCCTTCTTTAATCATTGTAAATTCCCTAGACCCATGAGAACAACTACTTCAATACTATAATATTCTATTCACTTTATGCATGTTTACATTCCATGAATGTTCCACTTATTCTAGATAAGTCCGAGTCATGCAAACAAAATATAAAATAAGGTTCCTTCACTCTAATTCAAGAAATCATAGACATATACAAATCATTTATGATCTGTGCTCGTTGCACTATATTTTAAATTATTTACGAGGAAGCACTATATACTATTATTGCCCAAAATAATTGTATATAAGATCATCTTAATTTGATCTCGTTACAACCCATTTTGGGTATTGTTGCCCAAAAAAATAATTTATATTTATATTTATTAGAAGAAATTATAATAGAGTAATGTTATACCCATTACCCATCACTCTTTTTCTTACACATTTTCACCATTGTGATATATATGTTACAATTAAAAATTCTTTTGAATGCATGCGTTAGATAATTGTAAGAAAACATGAGAGATGAGTGATAGATTTACTATTTCTCATTTTAGGGTTTTGTTAGCATGCATCCTTGGAAACCATTTATCAGCAACTAATATTGCATGCATTTTCAAACTCTCCTTCAAGTTATTAAGAGTAATAAAAGTTAGCCAAAAATAAATAACTAAATAAAATAAAAGATAAAACTTAAAATATCACAAAAATATTCCTTCTCATAAAAATTACACAGTTGAAGTGGTTCAATTAGGCGCATTTGGTGGATTAAATAAGAGAACTAAGTATGAGCAGGAAAATAGACCTAATAAGCACATATCTTATATTGTCTTTGATGTGCATGAAATAAACAAGGCTTAATTGCAATTTTGGTCCCCCTATTTTAATCACTTGAACATTTTGGTCTCCTTCTTTAAAAATGAACTATTGAGTCTCTCTATATTCATAAAATGTACAAGTTTAGTCCATTTATCTTTAAGTCAAAATTCTTAGGTTTATTTCAAGGTGTAAAGTTCTCTAATTCATAATCTTACCATTCATATTGAAGGGATACATCTTGTGAACCTCCTCAATAAATTTAAGCTCGATCTAACGGTGAAACTCAGTCCAAAATACCAAAACCATAAGTTTTCATCTAATCAAAAATTTAAACTTATTCACCGTTAGATCGAGCTGAAATTTAATGGGAAGATTCACAAAACGTAGTTCTTCAATCTGAACGGTGGGATTATGAATCAGAGCACTTTACACCTTGAAATAAACCTAAGAATTTTGACTTAAAGATAAATAGACTAAACTTGTACATTTTATGAATATAGATGGACTCAATAGTTCATTTTTAAAGAAGGAGGACCAAAACATTCAAGTGGTTAAAATAGGGGGACCAAAATTACAATTAAGCCAATAAACAACTAGTTATGATTATATTATCATATTTGATATTTGAAGTGAACCAAATAAAATCAAAATAGGATAAATTTTAGTATTTAGACAAGAAGACCCTTTTAAAAATTACATATAAGCATTTTAAAATTCATATTTTAAAAATATTTTTTAAAATTAAATCATTTATTATTGATCACTATTTTCATTTCTATAATTAAACTTGTTCAATAAAATTCAACGCACCCATACACAAGAGAAAGAAGTCTATATAACTAGCGAAATCAAGCCAGAAATTTTTTATAAAACATACCTTAAAACATCAAATAACATATAGCAACTTCAAAAAAAAAAAAAAAGACGACAGATAATGTATATAATAATTAAAAAAAAATCCTAAAATTTTGATAAACTAAACAAGTTAATGAAAATAACCAAAGTCAATACCAACAATTTTTTTTTTTTCATGTTCTCAAATAAAAAAAAACAAACAAGGTTCATCAAGCATAACCAAATATCTAGACAAACCAAATTATGTTCTGAAGGGGACACCCCAAAATTGTGCATAGTTTTTCTTGTCCATATCCAACCCTTCCATATAAGTAGGCCATGAATGCACATGTCTACAAAGAAATTATGTAAGTACAAATTCATAAAAGATAAAGGTGTCACAAATGTTGGATTACTCAACAACACTATTATCTATAAATTTTTACAGTCACTTTAAGAAATTTCACAATGAGAGAAAGTGGAGAACATTTGAATATTATGATTACCAATTAGCTAGAATTTAGTCATTAATTTTTTAAAACCACTGCAGTCTTAAAGTGCGAGTACATAATCGCTTTAGCTATTATTTACGGTCGTGCATTAACCTTTTTTTTTCTGTTGAATATATGTTCTCATTGATCTAATTATTCATTGAGTTTGCTTTTGCTGTTCTAATTTTAAATTGAAAGGGAGGGGTAGGGGCAAGAACGTTAAATAGAATATTCATCCTTCAATTAAATTCTCTTGAATAATACTACACGAATATACCAATGTGGATAACCAAAGACTAAAAGTGGCCTACACAAACGTCTTCTTTACTCTTCAATAATTCACTCCGAATTTAAGTCTTTTGTCTCTCATAGTTCTGTCTGCACATGAATGGACATTTTCTTCTCTCATCCACTTTGTCAAAACAAATGGACAAAGCATAAGGTCAAGAAATTTGTCTTATCCCTAATCTTTATAATAAACCAATCTAGAATGTTTGTCATTTTCTTAGCCCTAACTTAGACATTAAACAATGCATTGAATCCCTTAAATTTGGGATGGAAGTTAAAAGAAGCATATCATACCTTGATTTAAGTGTCTCTTTCAGGATAATTCAATAGAAATTGCATGTATTTAGGTGACCTTGAATCAAGGGAGAGGTAAGGTAGAAAAAAAATAAGAAAGAAAGAACATGGGGTTTGTTTTCCTATAAATTGACCATATCTTTTTTGACAAATCGTGGCTTTTGGCAAAGAATGTCAAAACCTCATTTTTAGGGTAGCAGGTTAAGAATTATATTATGAGAGTAACACGTGCATGGCATTTGGACTCTAAGAAATGATGGACTTAAAAGAGAGGGTGGACGGGTTGAAAGGAGGTAATTAGGTGGGGAAATGAGAAAGGAAAAAGGGGCAAGTTTGAAAAATGAGCATGGAAGATGTTAACTTGAAAAAAGATGCCAAATTGCTGATGACATATGTTAACTAAGGTATTTAATGTCAGCATTCAATATTCTTCCCTATGTACTCTTCTCTCTTTTTCTTTTTTTTTTAGAATATTGTACTCTTTAATTTGTAAGTAAAAAAGGGGGGGAAAGGTCTTGGTTGATCTGAATTGGGTGCTTTGAAAGATCTAGGTTGATCTTAATTGTGTGCTTTGACTTATAATTTTCTTTATTGAAATTAATTCTCACTTTGTTTGGAGAACCTTCTTTTTTGTTTGTGTATGATAACTTATAAGTTCCAACTCTCAGCAAATTAACTAAACCCTTCACAATTATACCACAACTAGTGACTTAAACCATTTTTAACTTATAGAAAAACATAATTAAGAAGACAATTGTGCCATTGTGAAATGCTTGTATGACCAAAATATTTGTGTATATTTTCTACATAGGCATTAAAAATGATATTACACAAATGGTCTAAAATTTATAATTAATTTACCCTTTACAATATCAAAATATAAAATATCATAATATTTCCTTAAATTTGTTTATCATAAAAAAAAGGAAATTTTCAGGGTTTTTTTTTATCAAAAACATCATGAACAGGGAAAAATGATAAATAAAATGAAAACACCAAAATTTCCAAAAAAAAAAATTATATTTGAAATAGAAAACCTCTAATAAACATATTAATAGAAGCGTACGAAATGAATAAGAAATTAAAGGTCTTATATATAAAAAAAAAAATCCCAACAGCTATAAAAAAAATATAAAATATTGATATTATATATATATATATATATATATATATATTCACAGAAGATAAAAGTATCAGACTAAAGTATTAAAATCAGCTTTAAGTTAATTTTCTTAGATCAGTGCTACACAGCAAGGGTGATTTTCATTCACTTGACGAATAGTGATTTAAAGATCTATATGATTAATGGTTATTATGTAATTTTTAGTGGTTAATATGTGACTATCAAAAATATGATGATCATTAGTCATGTAGAATTACAAGTGACCACCAGTCATATAGAAAATAATTTTATACTATAAGTAAAGTAAAATATGATGTAGTTTTAGAATCCATCTAAATTTTTTTTAATTTGAATTTCATTATAATAATATTCTCAATATGTTATAATAATTATATTCAATTATAGGTATTTGTAAAGAAATTAAGAAAGAATTACAAAGATAAATGGCGAAAAAGATTTTAAAGTAAGAGGACATGTCTCAAATTAAGAAGGTGCTGGTGAAGTTTTTTGAAGTCCAACGCCAATGAACAAAATAGGGGTATAATATTTTTTTTTTACCAATAAGTAGATAGGGTTTAGGAGTTTTAGCTTAATAAAACATATTTTTAACTAGTTATAAGGTTATTCTCTTCACCTCTTCTTTATGTTTAATTTACTTAATTATAAATATAATCATTATTTATCTACAAATAAAAAAATAAAATAAAACTGAATTTTTAATTAAAAATATAAAAATGTGAATTTGAACATGAAAAAACCTAATTGTAACTTTTCTATGTATTACTTTCTCTCATACTATATAATAGTGACACAATTAATATAATTTGAGTTGCATGAAATCCACTTAAATTTTTTTCATAATTTTCATAAATGTATCATGAGTATAAATAGTATATAAAAAAAGTTTTTAAACTATTTTAATGGCTAAGTATTTAATATTTTATTATAAAAATTTCCTATTCAAATATCATGAGAATATAATAATATAAAATTTTAAAAATAAATGAGAATTATGTAATATCCAATAAAAAAACAAATCAATCAAATCACCTATCTCACTCAAACTGATAAGATACTGCAGATTACGTAGTCTATGTCATTTGGTTTTGCCTCTAGCTAGTTCGGAAATTGACAAGACTAATCACAAGAAACGAAAGTAAATATTATTAAAAAACAGTAAGGGTATTCTTCTCCCGTACCATAGAAATTCCCTCAAATTGAATTGAAAATTTAAGTTCACGTAAAGTCTCTCTCTACTTCATGCATCATGTCTTGAACGGCTTTTTGACACAAATATTACATTGTGTAAAAATATTTACCTAAATATTACAAGTTTCAAACTATTTACACAAATATTATACTTTTTAAAAATTAAAAAAAAAAAAGATTTTTGAACACGTGAGACCCACCGGACACGCCGTGGGCCTCACGGCGTGTCCCACACGGACACGCCATGAGGCCAACGGCGTGTCCCAATAAGACAAAATTCGTCACGGGGCCCACAACTCTGGGACAATGGATGAATTTTCCTATTAGGACACGCCATGAGGCCCACGGCGTGTCCGGTGGGACCCACGTGTCTGAAATTTTTTTTTTTAATTTTTAAATTTTTAAAAAGTGTAATATTTGTGTAAATAGTTTGAAAGTTGTAATATTTAGGTAAATACTTTTACAAAATGTAATATTTGTGTCAAAATGCCTGTCTTGAACAGAAGCCTAACAAATTAGAGTAATATTATTATTTTTAAGCAATTACTAAAATAACACTTATTTAAAATGAGAGATAATATTATAATTCTCAAAAAAAATTATTTGAATATAAATAATTTTTGTTTTAACATTCATTCGAAGCTTTTGTAAATTTAAAGTAATTCTATTTGAGTCGCAACGGTTAAGTGGTAGCTAAACTAATGAATTGAATCATTAAAAAATATTATTTTGCATAAATTTGTCATTTTTTTTAATATTTAACTATTTTGACTCATAATAACTTACTCTGATTAAGGAGATCTTCGAAATAAGTTTAAAAATTAAGATTAACTTGATTCAAAATAAAAGTTTTGAGAGAATAATAACACTGCCGCTCACTTTAAATGGGTAACAATATAATAATTTCCTTATTTTTATTATTTGTATTATTATGTGTCTCATTATGAATCAATAATAGGTTTTTCAAAACATTAAAAAGAGTTCCATATTCATTACTTTATCCTAAAATATTTTATTTCATTAGGAACCAATTAATCGATTATTTTGGCCTAAGTAATCGATTTATTTTCCATTCTTTTCTTCCTGAATCCTTTGTTTGGATTGAGAGAGAAAACGAAGGAAGAGGAAATAAGGATAATTTTTTTTTTCTTTTTCATTTTTAATACTATTTATTTTCAATTTCTCTCTATACAAACCAAAAAAAAAAAAAGAGAAGTGAATTATATGTTTAAATTTTTTATCATAATTTTTTTTTATAAAATATACTATATATGTAACAAAATTTAAATTCAACTTATTATATCTAATATTTTTAATCAAACTCAAATTTTATATATATAAAATTTTCTAATTATCATTTCTTTTCCACTCATTCAATTTTTTTTAAAAAAAAATATGAAATCCTTTTCTTTTCCATCCAATTAACACTTTATCTTTTACCCAAAAAACACTTATTTTTTCGTTTTTAATTTTTTTCTTCCTTATATGAAATCCTTTTGTTTTCTATTTTCTTTTCAATTTCTCCCTCTTCAGTCTCTACACAAACAAAGAAAGTGGAGAAAGAGAGAAAGTAGAGAGTGATGCACAGTCGTCGAGGCACGTTACTATTTGCCCTGCACACGCCAAAAGCACCGGCGCCCTCGAAGCCGCCCCGCTCTCTTCTCTGAATTTTTTTTTTTTTACCTCTCGGTCTCACCAAAAACTTTCTTTTTTACTGTACACACACCAAAATGCAAAGGGAGATGCTAAACTAGCCCCATTATTTGTAAAGGGGTTTGGAGTGAATCAACATTGCAAAAATTACTATATTTACTTCTACATAAATTACTTGATTTATTATTTGGTACATTTTAATTAATTTTAAGAGGATTTATTTTAAATAACTTATTACAAGTTACTGTTTTTAGAATAAATTATTTTAGTATTATTTTTAAAAATTATTAAAAATTACTCTTTCTAAAATCAATTATTTTGTTTTTTTTAATTTTTTACGAGGTGATCCTTAATTTTTAATATAAAATTAATTCTTACTTAAGTTTTATATACTCTAACTATTAATATTTTGAGCAAAATTCAAACTTCAACAACAGATGTATAAAATAATTAATTTTTTTTTTTTTATAATCAAACTCAAATTAGTTTTAGAGGCTTTTATTTTATCTTATGTAAGTTTTTACTCACACAAAAGTTTAATGATATTAAGATAAAATAATTTAACATCGTCATAGAATTAAAAAAAAAAATAGTTATTTAATATATATTAAAATAATTAGTTTTTTTATAAAATATATAAAAATAATAATATAAATTAAATTAAAATATTAATAATTTTCTCAAATTCTCTCTAGTGAGCACACGTATAGTTTAACCCACACTCTGTTCTATGTGAAATTTTCCTTTTCTTTTTTGTATTTTTCTTTTTAACCTCTGAGAAAAAGCTTTCTTTGTTACTGTGTGCTTACAGTAAAATGGTAATTAGAAAGTTGCAGCAATCCATGCACCCTATCAGATGTCAACAGTAGTAATGGTGGCATTTAATTTATTAGGGTTTGGACTCTTGCATGCCCCATCATTCCATTTGTGCAGGAATTTCCATCATTCCCGTCCCTTTACCTTCTGCCATTTCATCATTATCTTACTGACACAGAGAGAGAGAGAGATTAGAGAGTGCTGAACTGAGAGGTCCCTTTTTCTCTCTTCTCCATTCCTTTTGCCCCCAGCCCCAAGTCTGCAGTTTCTGCCATCTTAGAACAATTCCTTCTAATTAGCTGAGATTACTATTTTGTTGCTTTCTTATGTTATAAATGCTCAGTTTCATGAGTGCCCAAAATAAATATCACATTTATGATTCTAAGGCCGTACCACTGTTCTTCTTTCATTCTTTACCATCCTCATGCTTCAACTTGATGAAAGGGGAAGAAAATTATAGAGATATACATGAAAATGATAAATTCATTGTTTGTTTACTTTTTTGGTTACCCACCGGTGTCCGGGCTTCGCCCGACTAATCCGGTTTCGAGCCGGGAAGGACCACAAGGGCGGTAAAGCTCTCCCAACAGACGCAGCTGCATTCCCAAGGGCTCGAACCCGAGACCCTTGGTTAAGCTAGAACAGCCCCTTACCAGCTGATCTACACGCTTGTTGGTATTTGTTTGTTTACTTAACTATACACAAATTACAATATAGTATAATTTAGTCATGCATTATATTAGGTGGACTCTCTATTTTACTTCTCATATAAGTGGAATAAAAATAAAAATAAAAATTATTGAAAATTTAGAATCAAATCAATTTTTGATTTTATTATTATCGTAAAAATTTTAAAAAATTGAGTCATTAAATATAATTTATATTCTCAAATTATTAACTAAATTTGAATTTAACATGATTAAAATAAAATATTTTATTTTTAGTATATTTTTTATATTGTTCTGTTTATGTATTTTATAATAAATTAATTATTTTAATATATACTAAATTACTCAATTTTTTAAAATGTTCATGATAGTATCAAAATTAAAAAAATTTTTTGCTCTAATCAATAAAATGTTTATTTCTTTTTATTTCATCCATTTAAGTGAGGTGAGATAACAATGTCCATTATATTAATAGAAAAAAATTATAAATGTTCTTGTTTGACTTAAGAGGACCGAGAGAATCGTCAATGAAGCTATGGGCCAGTTAACACTTTGATTGTCGATGAACCTAGAATCTAGAATTTATATTGTGCCAAAAATATAAAGTGAGCATTATGTTATCACTCTTCTTTTAAGATGTTAGCATTATATCCATTTTTAATTGGGTGGGGTCAAATGAGACTCATTGGTTAATTTTAATGTTATTGTAAAAATTTTAAAAAATTAAATTATTTAATATGTATCAAAACACATAATTTTTTTTTATAAAATATAATAATATAAGAAAGCGTACCAAAAAATAAATTTAAAAAATATTTTTTGGCACATTTTTTATTTCTTGTTATTATTTTATTTTATAAAAAATTATATATTTTAGTACATATTAAATAATTTATTTTTTTGAGATATTTTTAATGATAATAAAATTATATTATAAGTCTCCTTAAATCCTTTCTAATTGAGAAGAGTAGTATACTATCATCTATGACAAGAAATAATAGTATAACCCTTACCTTTAAATATTTATTTAAAATTTAAATTTAATAATATTAAATGAGTCATGTTGAATTTGTTTGAATCATTAATAATATATTGTCACGTCATTGTTAAAAGGTCAGATCGTAAGTTTCCNAAGGTCACATCGTAAGTTTCCAATGCATGTCTCATGCTGAAATTTAAGAAGCTCCAAGTTATGATTTATTAGAGTTGGGCCAGGGACCCATAAGTACACTTTCTTATTTCCTTTTCAAATAAGTAGTAAAATCATGTTGGGATTAATTTTTTGAAGAACTAATTACGAGAAGAATTATTTTAAAAAATTGATTATGTTTGAGTACATTATTTAAAAATTGATTCTACTACGGATTTGGATCCAGTCATGTCACTTGAGTCATGTTGCTCAGATCTGAGCCGTCTATTTCATTAAAGCTCATTTCAACCATTAAATATTAATGTGTTTTAATGATTGAAATGACCTTAAATAGAATAGACGGCTTAGATCTAAGCAACATGACTCAAGTTAACATGACTAGATCTCTTCCCTTCTACTACAAAGGAGAATCAAGCTAATAAACTCTCTCCAAAAAATTTCTAAGCATATATATTTTGGGTAGAAATTGATTTTGGACCTTGAAAATAAAGCAGTAGAGTTTTTTCTTTTTCCTCAATGTTATTTTTTCCTGCATGAAAAGTTTGCTTATATTCGATCTTCCAATCTTCCATAGATGAGGTTTTGGTAACATTTGTTTTTGGTATAAAGTTTTAATAACATGTTAATTACAGTAGANAAAAAAAAAAAAAAAAAAAAAAAAAAAAAAAAAAAAAAAGAGCTACGTTAATCTTACACTACTAATAATTTTTTTTTATAAAAAAAATGATTTCACAAAATTTACCAGCTTATATCATAGATCATACTTAATCAATCCATTTTAAATGAATGTATAAAATTCTTTGAAATTATAAGCAACAATCAACTCTTTATTTAAATAAATTTCAAATTTTTTTCTAAAATTTTCTATGTAAAATCTACATACTAATTGCACATGATTTAATGGTGGAGTTGATAAAAACCTTATTGTATGAAAAGTTATTCAGTATTTTTTTTTGGGTACTTTAGTTACGANATTTTTTTTGAGTACTTTAGTTACGACACTGAATTCGAACACTGAACTTACAAGCCTTGAAAATGACTTCAGTATCACTCGACTACAATTTATTCAATATGTGATTGTAACAAACTTATCTTGGAGTCAATGTGTCTAAACCTAATCTAACCAAAATCCTTAACTTAAAATGTGTCAACTCATTCAATTACTAAAATATCTTATTCTATAAGGTAAAATAAAGAACAAACCCTATTTTCAAAAGGAATAAATGATTATTTTTGAGATAAGTAGGAACAAATAATTTGAGATGAGGAGGAAGTTACTCCTTGTTTTAAAATTTATGCACTATTAGACTTTTAGTTAAAGGTGTCAATTAGTTCACTTGGTAAAATGCTTTGTGATGGAATCGAATCTTCCCCAAAGAGAGGAGAGGTTCACCTCCCATATGTGTAATTTGTGCTACACCCACACAAATACAATTAAATAATCACTTTAAGTTTTTATCCCCCAAACATTGAACTTAAACTCATAATTAAACGAACAATTCTGATCATTACTTTATTTAAATTTTTTATCTAATATCACATTAGCTGAGTTTTTTGAAATTGTATAAAAAAAAAAAAACAGTTTCAATGAGTAAATAAAATTTTTATTTTATCAAGGAATAATGCTATAAATATGGTGTGTGTTATGCTATCTCTCATTTAAAAGGAAATGTAGCACCCCACCACTCCTCATTTGAGAGAATTTTGGTATGACCCATTTCTTAAAATTAGTTTCATTACAAATATCTAAAAAAAAAATCATCTAATATGAGTCAAAATATTTTATTGTAAAATGTATAAACATCACAATACATGAAATAATAGCCATGAATAATAGTTTTCTTTGACACAATTAATTTCAAATCATGTCAACTATTTTTAAATCTAATCCACTCTACAAGACTCGATTTTTTAAGATCTTTACAATAACTTAAATTTTACGACGTGAGTTCTACAAGAATCCAGTGGAATAGCGCTACCTCCTTTAAGTAGCTTAGCAATCACCTATTAACATATTACTAAATTTATATAGATGTTGCCTACGCTCATATTGTGTCACACGGCACAACTGAAAAACAATCTAAGTTTAATTAGATTTTTTTCAAGTAGTGACTTATACACACTAGGTAATTTCATACTTTGTTACATTGTATACATAGCATAAGCACAATTTTAATTTTACTTAACTCATATACACTCTTGCTTTTGTGGCTAAGCTATTGCCAACTAGGTAGTGTGACAGTGTGTGAAAAAGAAGCAGTGTCCAGCAATCGTTTCTAATTATTTCTTTATGACTAAGATTGTAACTTTAGCTATAGTGCAACATAGAGTGGTATAAACTAATGTATAATTAATATTTCTCAAAAAATATTTAGTGGGTATAATTAAAAAATAGTGTTGAGACACTTAAACGTAGAGATATAAAAAAAATTAAACAAATTAGTATTAAGTCATTTAATTAAAAAATAATTTTAAGTGGGTCACTAAAAAAAAATATTTTTAAGGGGGTCATAATTATTGTTAATTTTTTTAAATTACTCTCACAGATAATTACTTATATATATATATATATATATATGATAACTATTAGTCAATATACAATGACTATTAAGAAACACAATATGCCTACTAGTTAGTGAGGGACAAATTTTAAGAATTCTTTTTGGTTTCAATGGTAACGATATTCTTAGATTAGTTTTTGTATATTAAGACTAAGTTCATCTTTGAATAATCTTAAAAGTGTATCACTCATATCGACTTAGTATTTTAATTTTATTTTTTTTAAAAGTGTTGGTCTCAATATTCAAACATTTAACTAATTTAAATAAACATGTTACAATTCACTTATTTTTTTAATAACTTATTTAAAATTATTTTTTATTTAAATGATTTAATAATAATTTAATTCAAAAAAAAAATTTGGAGCTATACAAACATATTTTAAGTGAATCTATCATTGGTAGATTCGTAAAATTTAGATCTTCCGTTATATACAGGTATTAGGAAAAAAAAGTAAAACCCCTATTTGGTCCTCGAAAGATAGGTTCGGTGACAGTTTAGTCCTCCAAAGATTTTTACCGATACTTTAGTCCTTGGAAGATTGTTCCATCAACCATTTTCATCCTCCGCTTATGTCCGTTAATTGGACTTAACAGAAAAGGCCACGTGACACGTTAAGTGCTGACGTGGTCGTTAAATGCTGACGTGGCACCTTAAAAAATTTAAAAAAATTCTCTCTCTCATCTCTCATTTCTCATCTCTCTTTCATCTCTTATCTTTCTCTCTCCCTCTCATCTCTTTCTTTCTCCTACAATATCTTTCTCTCTCTGCCATCTCTCTCTCTCTCTTAATTTGGGCTGGCTGAATCTCCCTCTCTTCCCCTCCTCTCTCATTTCTCTCTCTTTCTCTTCCCCTCCTCTCTGGTGCAACACAGAACTCTTGAGCTGGTTCTTACTCTAGTGGCAGCTATTGTATCATTCTTCCCCCCTTCGAAACGATCCTTGTCCTCAAGGATCACGTTTAGGTACCTTGTCTGCAGTTCTTGGACTAGTGATGTTGCCACTGAGTATTTATTCACACAGAACCTGTTGTATCTTCAGGTATGTGGCTGATCTCAATCGTAGCTCACAGCATAGGTGTTTCTCCCACAAATAATGTTACAGGGGATGGTTTCAGAACAAATTTGTCACAAACACTCGGCACAGTACACTTATTTAAAACGTTCATGCAGTCGTATGGAGCAATAGTGAATAAACTGGATTTAATTTCTAAAACATTTATGTTAGCTTGGTTAAGAAATAGAGGTATAAGAGAGCTTTTTAAAGTAGGAAAATAAGAGAGGATATATACTTACAGGTTCTAAAAGTAAACCTTCTCCATAATATGGCGTTACACCCATTTTATTGATAGAACTTGAAGCAGAAGGCCCTGCTGGTCTTGCACTTGAATCCTTGCCAGTAGAGCCTATAGCCATGAACTCATTTGGGAAACCTGTGGTTCCTTAGGCCGACCTGAGCATTTTCTTTTGCACTACGAGCACTTTCTTCAGCTTACCTTCTTCTCTTCTGTTCCAGATATATATCTGCTTCTGCCGATGTGCGGCAACCAGCAGCTCTGGCTTCCTACATTACCATTTATCACAAATGTATAAGTTAACTCCATTTCTTTGATTTTCTCATGCACATT
>QAOA01008286.1:33478-52599 GCA_003255065.1 Cercis canadensis | reverse complement strand
TTTTTTTTTTTTTTTTTTTTTTTTTTTTTTTTTTTTTTTTTTTTTTTTTATTTATGTGATGTGCTTTTCAAACTTTTTAAAAGTATGATTTTTGGAGAAATATTCCGTTTTCTGAATTAACATTTTTCTTTATTTATTGCTTCCAATGTCATCATTTTAAACATTTTGCATTCTCTCTATCCTAATAAACTAATTTAATTCTAAATTCAGTTAAATACTTTTCAAATTAAATGATAACAGAAATTAAATTAAATTTTATTAGAAATATTTTATAAATAATAATTATATAACAAAAAAATATTTTAATAATTTTACATGTACATCATGCACATAGTGGTTTTTTTCTTCAATTTCTAGGACTAGGGAATTCATTTTCAAAAGAACAGCAACTCTAGGAAATAGAGGAAATGGGGGGAGGTGTAGAACTTCTGTGTAGCCGGTAGCATGCATTGCACCAAGTTTTTCAATAGTCGGCACCGTCTTTGCCACAATTGGTATCTACCGTGAGAAGTTATAGAGGCCCAACCGCAAAGCTTCGAACGAACCAATGCGAATTTGGATCCGGTCATGTCACTTAAGTCATATTGCTCAGATCTGAGCCGTCTATTTCATTAAAACTCATTTCAACCATTAAATATTAATGTGTTTTAATGGTTGAAATGACCTTAAATGAAATAGACGACTTAGATCTAAGCAACATAACTCAAGTTAACATAACTGGATCTCTTCCCAACCAATGAGAAGTTTGCAATATTAGGTCCGTGTTTGAGTTTATATTAACTTCAACGGGAAAAAGAATATAGTTTGAACTATTCATGTAGTCACCTATGCCATTGTATGGTTATGCAAATTTTGCACCTAAAGATTATTTAACTAATATTAGTTAAAGGTTGAGGTCTATCCTATTCTTTTTTATCTAATTAAAAAAATTAGTCAAAAAAAGTAAGTATAAATGTATAAATTAGATGTGAAAGAGAATTGAATTTCTTTTTTTAAAAAAAATCCACCAGTTGAAGTAAAATTCTATCTATATCAATTGCAAATATTATTTTTTGTATTTAAATTATGTATTTATGACAAGTTAAGAAATTCAAATGATGGCTAATGGGGATAACGCTACTCTTCTGGTATGATTTGGTGGGACTTATTTAAGGAGTTTGGTGTCGTTGTAAAGATTTTAAAAGCTTGAGTTTTCTAGTATATGACAGAAAATATAATTTTTTTATAAATTACAAGAACGATATGATATAGAAAAATATGTTAAATAAAAAAAATTAATTTTTGTTAAAAAATAGAGTTTAGCACGTTTTTTTATATATCATGCTATTTTTACATTTTATAAAAAAAAATCTATTTTAATACATACTAGGTAACTTAATTTTTTTTCTTCACAGCAATACCAAATTCATTCGGATTAGTCTCACTAAAACCCATTCAATTAGATAAAAATAAAACAACCCCTATTTTTAGTGATCATAGCTTAACAAGAACCTAATTTAAATAAATTATGTAAATAACTATGTAAGTCAATCAAAAGCTACACAACTCATAAACCTCAATCCAAATTATTGTTCAAATATAAGGGTTTCAGAATATCTCTAAAGTTAGAATTAAATAGGTTTAAATGTATTTTTGGTCATCCTATTTTAGTTATATGAAGGTTTTGATTATCTTATTTTTAAACAAGACTTTATAGTTTCTCAATTTTCACAAATTGAACGATTTGATCCCACAACTAATGCTGTCTAAAAACTAACAATGTTGTTGATGTGACAGACACGTGACTGTCACATGTTTACTATATTAGCATCACTATTAACTTTTGGATGGTGTTAATGATGTGAATTAAATAGTTTATTTTGTGAAAATTAAGACATAAAAAAGTTTCGATTAAAATAAGGGGAAGTAAATGTTCATATGACAAAAATAAAAGATAAAAATTACATTTAAGCTAATTAAATATTAATGTATTTATTTTTTAATACTTGTGATATTATTTAAGAAGGTTTCTTAGATACTTTTAGTATTTATGTAGTATGTCATACTACACAAGAATAACCAATAAATGAATGACATGTGTACAAATTAATTATTTTTAAGTTTGTTTAAAAAATTAAATAAATTATATTTTATATATAATAAAATATAAAAATTATGTATGCTTGTCGCGTCAGTGTAGTATGACATACTTACGTAGTATCATAGAATCTCTTACTATTTAATAATATTATTAATAATTTAAACTTGTCAATATATTTATAAATTTTTGAAAAATTTAAATAGTATTATAATAGAGATATTTATCTCTCATAAAAATTTCATGAAACTAAAATATTAAATTCGTATAAATTTACTCAAAACATTAAATTCTATGAATTCAATAGTGAGAGATTTGTACACAAGAAAAAAAAAAAAAAAAAGAACAAAGCAATGTGATTGATTGATTTGGATGGCACGTACAGCAACCTGATAGATGGACAATAGATCAGCTTTGAAATTCCACATACGGATTTCCTTTTATCACGTTTGACGTGTACTTTCTTCCAACAATCCCAGCCATTGATTTCTCAAGGGGAATTTCGAGGTCTTAGAGATTAGATTAGAATATGATAGACTCGTGGGAAATTTCATATCATTTCTATTCTATTTTACTAGTTGGCTTGTTTGGCTTATTTATTAATTTTTTCCCGTTGATTTCTTCGTTTGGCTCATGAAAACGTAATCCCATGCTAATTCCTATTATTTCACATGTGTTTTGACTTTATAATTTTCTTTTTTAATTTTTTTCTTGACAAGAAAGGCAAACCCTATAGTACTTAGCCGAAATGTCTAGTCAAGAAACCACGAGGACTTTTAAATTCTTCACTCATTTTGGGATGTGATATGATACATTCTTCATGATTATAATTATAATTCATCAATTATTATGAAACCTTTATTTATTTACAATAAAAAGGGCATTATCTTAGAGATAAAAAGGTGGCTAATTTTCAATTAAATATTTTAAAATTTTAATAATCCATTACTTAAAATCATTTCACTATAAACTACAAGATACATACACTAGATCTAATTTATATTAAATATTTATTTATTTTTTGTCAATGGATTTATGTAATTAGATTAACTAATTAGGGTATAGGAGAGTGAAAATTAAATCCTAAACTTCTATTTTTTTAAAATGTTTTTTAAATTAATTGTAATTTATGTACTTATGTTGAATATCTATTGAGTTGGATAAACTATAATTTTAGACAACTTGGAGAGAATATCCAAATCGTGTTTGTCAAAGTAACGTATGAGTTATAAACACCATTGCACACATCAATGGTTCTCATCAATTGACATGGAATGGAATGGTCCTTTCTTTCATCGATCTCACACCAAGGCTGATGTGACTAATACAAATCCTCCTCAAGATTTACCCAAACGGCCAAGAGAAAAAACATAGGTACATATTTTAAATTTTTTTTATACTGATAAATAAATAACAAATATATTTATAATTGAATGAATTCAAAATGAAAAATAAGATTAAAAGATTAATTTTATGATTAAGAACACATTCTATTAATAATTTTTTAAAAATATTTTAAGCTATTTAATATTACCTTATAATGGAAATATTATAAAATAGTGGGGTAATTCATAAATTTTGTTGAGAACATCTCAAGTACTAAATATTAATATAAGTAATCTAAATATCTCTTAAANTATAATTGATCCAAATATCTCTTAAAATGGTTAAAATTTCATATTCAAATTCTTATACCCTTAAATTCTCAATTAAAAAGACTATCTAATGGTTTCAAAAAATTAAATATTAAACAAAATGTTTTTTTACATCCTTATACACATTTTAAAATAAAATAACCACATTATATAACTACATAAATAATAATACTATAACATTATAAAAAAAATTATGCTAAAAAATTCATTAGTAATTTTACTAAACATTTAGAATAATTACTTCAAGGTCATTTTGCTTACTTTTTTTTTTCCACATATGAATCATATGAAATTTTAATTTTCCATGCACGACCAAGCCTCACCACTAAGAGCAAATTGCTTGGTTTATTAATTAACGAAAGTTAACTTGAGTAGAAGGGATTTTGGTCGCTTAAGCAAATAGTCTTGAATTTGAACTTTTATAGATGCAGCAAACTTTTTTAGAAGAGGTCACAATTTTAATAGCCTTCAAATGTTCTTCAAAAGATTAATTCTAAATAATACTTGAAGATATTTTGAGAAACTAAAAAAAAATTGCTTGGTTCCCAGGTTGTCCAAGATGGAGGGCGGGAGACCGTCACCCAACGCCTATGTGTGGTCCTCAACGCTAGGGTCAAAATCGTCTTTTCAGATCCTCACCAAGGGTAAATCTGTCTACTAAAAATAGTGACGAGGAACAGTCTTTTTTTTAATAAAATTTCGAATTCGCATACCAACAACGCAAATCAGAAAAGTATTTTCATGGGTCTTATTGTGATCATGACGACGTTGGCGTATATAAATGAGACCTAGAGAGAGAACTTGAGGACAGAGAGAGAGAGTAACAAAGGTCAAAGCGAAGCAGTTGGTGGTAACACTAACACAACGTGATAGTACCATATATTTTTATAGGTGTAATGATTTCGTGGAAGGATCAGAAGCTCGTGAATTTCATTTGAGAGAGGAAAGGAAAAAGAAAAAACCAAAAAGTTTTGAGCTTTTTGGTCCTGGGATTTTTAATTTTTGTAATTTTTCTTCTGTCTCTGATTTTTCATTTGTTTTGTTCCCTCTTTCTCTCATTGGCAACGCAACAACATTCAACAAGGTGTGGGGGTAACAGCAGAACAGCAGCAGCAGGTATTATCAGAACTCCTTGAGGAATTTGCAGAGTCTCATCTTCGTCTTTTCCTTTTCTCTCGTGATCTTCCCCTCTCACTCTGATTCTCTTTCTTTCTCTCTCTCTCTCTCTCTCACTGTTTCTATTGCTGTTTGTTTGCTTATAAAAGGAGGAGGCTTTTCTCTGTTATGTAATAGTAGCATCTTGAGGGGAATTTTGAGGACGTTTCTTTTGTTTGGTGGAAGGTGAAAACTTGGAAAAATAGTGTCTTGAGGGGATTTTTGAGGACCCTTTTGGTGGAAGGTGAAAACTGTGTTTGGAAGAAGGAAAGGAAAAAGGATTTGGAAGTTGGAAGTATCTGTTTGGTTATTTGCCTTATAGAAAAGGTCTGGGAAAATGGGTAGTTGTGGAAGAGAAGGAGCAGTGAGGCAGTACATAAGATCGAAGGTGCCTCGTTTGAGATGGACACCTGAACTACATCGCTGCTTTGTTCATGCCATTGAGAGCCTTGGAGGTCATCACAGTAAGTAGGCTAAAGGGCCCTCCTTTTATGTGCTTATTATGTTCTCGTTCTTATTGGTTTTTGGTGTTGATTTCTGGGTTCATTTTTGTTTGCAAATTTGTTGAAAGATTTTGCCATTTCTGGTTTCTTCTGATCAGAGGCTACCCCTAAGCTTGTTCTTCAGTTAATGGATGTCAAAGGGCTCACTATCTCACACGTTAAGAGCCATCTTCAGGTTACTTTTCTATCTGCTTACAAATCCATATTTTATTTTTCTTGGTCAAAATTTTGGAATAAGCAAGTTTCTTATTTCGCGTTGTTTATTTGTTTTTTGTTTTTCTCTCTTTTTCATACCAGATGTACAGAAGCATGAGAGGTGACTTGGGCAGACAAGGTACTACAGATTCTTTGACCTCCTTATATTGCAGAGCCACTTGTACAACAAGGAACTTTATTTTCCCTGATGATCATGGCTCCTGAATACTCCTTTTTCCACTCTTTTCTTCCTATGCTTCTTATGGAAGTCCTATTTATTCGTTATTCATGTACATTAAATACTATATATGCTTTATTCATTAAAGGCACACTGTCTATTGTTCTTTCCTGTATTGGTACTTATTTGCAAGTTCAGAACCAAAGCCTATGAACTAGCATTTATGCATAAGTTTGGGAAATCTGAAACTGCATTGCTCATTTATTAGGTTCTTTAGTTGATGCTAAAATAGATGAGAAAGAATGAGAGGCAATGTCCTTTTAAAACCCACTTCTAATGGAACTTTGATGAAACCCACAACTTTGTTTGCTTCTACTGTGAAAGTTTCTATTGCTTTGTGCTCAAATCAAAGTGCTGTTAATGTTTGGATCCATTTGGTCTTAATTCTTGTACCTAAACAATCTCTTTTTTCCTCTATGTGTTGGTTTATCTGTGACAGATAGGAGTTCCACCCAACATAGAAAACAATCTTTTGAGGAACATGATGATGGGTGTGTTGATGAAGTGAATGATGATGGTATTCACCCTTCAAAATCCAATGGAAGAGAATCTGATACCCACTTCAGCTACAGTGATTTTTCCCCAAAAAGGTTAGCTTAGCTTTATTTTTTTCTTCCCTTGACATAATTTCAGACTTTTCAAACGTCAAAAAAAAAAAGTTTCAGTGTGGGAAAAAAACAGAAAGGATTGGCATTTGGTTGAGCCTTCATCTTTTGCTTTTCTCCTCTGAACCCACTTTTGCTTTTTTGCTTCTTTTGAAATTCCTTTTCGTTTGGATTCTCCTCAGAGCTAGAATCGAGACGACGAGTTCAATCTCAGAGAGCCTGCAATGCAGCCAAAGAATATGTGAAGCAGTCCCAAATCCGTACTCCTTTTATGATTATCTGCAGGCCATGGCTGAGCACAAGGGAATAAAGGAGCTTTGTGGTGGTTCAAGATGGCAGAACCAACCCCGTTCCACAGCCTTCAGTCTGCTGCCAGATTTTGGCAACCTCAGCTCATTCAAATGTCCAAAGCAGGAATCTGATTTCCTTCAGGTACTCACACCAAACAAAAACCAAACCCTTTATTTCTCTCTCTTTCCCTCTCTCTTTCTCTCTCTGTGTGTGTACTTTTCTACTAGCTTTTTGGCTTGGGGTGAAGGGTGAGGATGGTTATGAATTTTAAGTCTGTTGGCCATGTGGGATGGCCATGACTAAAAACCCATGAGATCCTAAGACAATCACTTTTGACCATTGAGATTTTGGTTTTGTCTGGCAAATATTCATAGCTTTTGGGATCACATTCTTGTGTAAAATGGGAAACCGTTGGATTTTCAGCTACCTCTACTTTTTTTTTTTGTATTTAATATTCTCTAACTTTAGTTTTGCATTAACAATAATATTCTGCTTTGAAGCTCTTTTTTGTTTTCTTTGGAAACTCCTTGGTTCTACAGTTGTTCAAAGATTTGTTTACAGCTGCATTGATTCCCTATATTTTTTCCATTTTGTTCTCAACAAACTTGGTTCCTTGATTCAAACCTGCACTTTTATGCAAAATGCACTTTCTAAAAGAAGTAAATTTGAAAAGTAACTTGACTTGGAGACATTATTTTATGTGTCACTCATAAACACCTTTTAAGTTATTGCTAGAATGTTTTGGTCCCTTGAATACTCCTTCATAAAACTCTTCTCTATTTTAGTGGGAATTATGGGTGTATATCTAATGTTATGTCAAGTAATAAAAGTCAACAAAATAATATGTCTTCAGTGGTCCCATTTTTTTTTTTGTCAAACTAGATTGTATCACATGCATAGTTTGTATATAATTTGTGTATTATATTTTTGTGTATAATATCCTTCATTCTGGAACGTTTACTATGAGCTGCATTGTGGCCCAAAATGATCATAATGGCCTATAAAATTAGTACACACTTACCATATTCAGTGGTCCTGTCAAATTATTGCTTTTGAGACTCATGGCTGGTCAAAGAAACTTCATCATAGCCCTTTATTGCATTTTTACAGACATTAATACTTTACAACTAACAGGCCTTTTCAGTGGTAGGACTATCCTAAGTTCCTCCCCCCTACCTCCCTTTAAAATAATCTCCATATTAAAATGTTGGCTTCACTCTATAATTTTTTGGTTTTTTTTTTTTGTTTTTTAGTAAGAGTATACTCTTATTAGCTTTTACGCATTGAGACTAAGTCTCTCTTTAAACGATTTTAAGGGTGCATCCCTCACTTAAAGAAAATTCTTTTAGGTATCCTTTTTCAAAAAAAGTACTTGTGTTTCTATTCCCCAAAATTTTGTTGGATATATTAGGGATTCATATAATCATTAAACAGTGGATCAAACTTTGTTATATAACCTTTCTTCTAATGGTGATTTTTGCAGCATCTATTCCAATCCTCTTCCTTACCACTTTTGAGTAGTTCCCGAAGTGGCAATATATCTCTATCTTATCGTTGTTTTTGTGTTTGGTTTGACAGGTTACCAAGTTAGGTAGTCAAAAACTCAGTTTACAGCCAATGAATGAAATGGAGAACATAAAGACAGCAGCACATGGAGAAGATGAAGAAGAAAGAGGGTGTGAGTTGTCATTGTCGCTCTCATTGCCCAAGCCTTCTTCTCAGAGAAGTAATGCTTCTTCAGCAAGTGAGATTAGTGAAGCAATCTCATCATTCCCAGGCTTTCATAACTATAAGGATTGCTCTAGTTCTTCCTCTGCCAAAGATAGAATTAACCTAGACCTATCTATAGCCCTATGTGGCAACTGATATCAAATGTAGAAATCATCTACTTTAGGCTTAATCTACTCTAGTTTTTCCTTCATTTTCTTTGGCTTCAAATTTTGTAATTTTTACTTGTTCTTATTGGGTACCTTCTGCAATTCGTTAGTATGTTTTAAGTAATCTTTACTCCAATGCTGGACCAATGTTGGGTCCTTCGAAGCATCCAGAAATAACTCAACGAAGCCAAACTACAAAAGTGAAGGTTTTTAAAAATTACCAAAGCAATTTGGTAAAAGTTTTTAGAACAAACCCCCATAAATCCGTTGGAGATACTTAGGAGGTGAACGGATATAAATTAAATATGAAAAACTTAATTGACGTGACATAAAACATTCACTACCTTGATTTTTTAAGCTCTAGTAATGAAATAAATGTTGTAATCCTGCTTCACCAACTTTTATCTAAATAATGATACTCTCACGCGTTCAGTGTATGATAGCACAAAATTCCTCGATGATATTTTCATTGTCATGGCTTTGGATGACCTTTCGAAACTGAGCAGTCCATAATTTGATTATATGCTTTGCAACAAGCAGAGGTGATAGCAGCAATACCAGCTTTGGAGATCACTGCCTTGATGCAAGATTTTACACTTCCAAAAGCTTTGAAACAACTCACAACATTTTTCTGAGAGAACTCTGCTATATGTCCTTCACCTGTTCTTGGAATATTGTATATTGTGGTCTCATGCTGTGCCAATTCTGTGGCTCAAAGTATTGTCATTTTGGCAGAAAATAATGCACAGCCATGGAGACCATTATTATCATAATTTTGCGGGGTTTGCTGCCATGGTTTTCAAAAACAAAGTGGAACTTGGGAGAGTGTTGGAGAGAGAGAGAGAGAGAGAGAGAGAGAGAGAGAGAGAGAGATACTGTGAAAGTTTTGGTGTTACTTGTTGGCTTGCTAAGAGAGCCAAGATGGTGAAACCTTATAAGCAATTAAGCATGGTGGCTTCGTAGAGAAAGCAATTCTATTTAGAACTGATGAGTTGCTAAAGGTGGCATTGTTATTTTAATATGCAATAACGTTTTCTACATAGAGCACCATGTTTCAATGGAGATCACATTCATATAGACTTATTGATGATATAAAGATGTTAACTAACAATTTTTTACATCGCATTTACTTGATGGTTTCATAGTCTAATGGAAATAGTCTTCAATTATCATTTTCTGTTATGAAGAACCAATTAATTTATAGGGAAAAGTAATATAAATATATAAAGGACTAATCCTAGTAATAAAAGACACCTAACGATATGGGTCGAGTTGATCTTGGTTGAATTTTTTTTTTTCCTTCTTGATTCAGTTGAATTGATATGGGTTGGGTATTTTTGCTCGGCCCGGCTAAGGATGACATATGAGGGAATGGAAATTCAGCCTAAGACTCCAACTTTTTTGTGAGATCTTTCGACCATTTATGTTATATGTGCTTGGGTTAAATATTTCAAAACTTTGCAAGACAAATTTTAATAACCAAACCCACTTAAAAGGTGAGTTGGGTTGCTAATGTCTAGGTTTATGTTAATTTTGCCTACCAACGAAAGTTGACCTGAGTGAAAGGAGCTCTAGTCGTTTAAGTAAGTGGTTTCGAGTTCGAGCTCTTATAGATGTAGCAAATTTTCTTGAGAGAGGTTCCCGCTTTAACAACACTTAGAAATACTTTAGGAAACCAAAAAATGTTAACTTTGCCTAACACATATTTACATTGGGATATTTCAACCCTCCCACCATAAAAGGTCATCTTTTTGGGCTAAAGCCCTAAAGGTTGGGTTGGTTTGCAAATATAATAAATGGGCCAACCTTTGATGGGCCGGTCTGGGTCAGACCAAGTTTACTAAACCTTATGGTCTAATTGTATAAGTTGTTTTGTTTATATGAAGTATATAAGGCACTCTAGGTATTAACAAAGAGTATAAGACACTAGCTATATTCAGCATCATGTTGTTTCCTTTTAGTTTTCAGTTCCATGAGTTTTACAGGTAAAAACATAAAGAGTTAGTTGAGTTTTCAGAGCAAAGTGACATAGAAGATCAGCATTTTAGTTTTTATTTTCTCTCATTATGATTTGATATTATAATTATTCCATGATGTCACAAGACATACCATTGGCTGTATATATGTCATCTTTTTTATATCTGTTTTCCCTTTTTCATTTTCTCTCATTATGATTTGATATACATGCATCGCTTGGTAACTTAATTTTTTTTTTGAGTATAAGGTTTAAGTTCTTAAAAGATGTTGCGAAAATCACTTGAGTTTTTCAAAGATTTTGTATCACTTGAGTCTTTGCAGATTTAAAAAGTCATTTAAAATGATGCTTTATTACTATTACTTGGGTTCTTGAAAAGGATCATATTAATCAATTTTTTGAATTTTTAGGGACTCAAGTTATATAAAAAAAAATCTTTAAGCAACCCAAGTGAATTTTGTTGCATATTTTAAGGACTAAAAAGACCATTTACTCTTTTTGTTTTGTTGTCTTTTAACATTTAGTCTCACTTTCTAGAAAAAAATCCTACCTCTATCCTCGTTTACCCTTAAGTGATTCCTGTCACTTATTTTAAGGACCAAAGAATGCTTTTTGAAAATAGGGGACCAAAACATTTATATGGGCAATATAGGGGGACCAAAACATTTATATGTGCAATATAGGGGGACCAAAACTTCAATTAAGCAAAAAAAACTTTCTGCCATATCAGTGCTACGCGGATGTTACATGTTTGTTATGTTAACACCACTGTTAATTTTGTACGGCGTTAAGGATGTAGACCAATTTTTTTTATTTTGTGAAACTTGAAAGACTAAAAAAATCTAAATTTAAAATAGGGCACAAAAATTTTCATTTGACCAAAATAGAGAGACTAAAATTGCGTTTAAGCCAAAAATAAAATGAATTACTTGCATTTTTATCATTTAAATTTGGGGGATTCTATCATGTTAAGGAGGTATGTGATGCCTCTATAACGTGGCAAGACCATAACTATTGATGTAAAAACATTTAATCTTGTTGGTCATTTATTTTTAACACTCAAAATTAATTATTTTTCACATCAATGACTATGGTGTTGCCACATTAGGGACATATCATATACTTCCCTAGTACGTGAAAAAGCTCCTTAAATTTGAGTGAGAATTTGAAACTTNTTTTTTTTTTTTTTTTTTTTTTTTTTTTTTTAAATGGGCGGATCAGAATTTTGGGCTAATTTATTTGGACTCACCTTAGCTAATTTTTGTAGATTAGTTGTTGCTTACACTTTTGATGATTGAGCCAATAATATAAGATATGTTCTAATGATTATTCTATTTACTTTATGTGGTTTATTATTCTGTTAGTCTATATTGTATTTTTGTAGATAGTCTGCATTTGGCTAACTAGTAATAGTATTGCTGCCTTGGTTATGCACCAAATCAAGCAGCTAACGCATTATCTAAGAGAGGAGTGGCTAGGCTAGCGGTTAGATGTAGACTCAATTGGATGATTTATCCCGTTTCGAATAAATTCCTTAATTATAAAAAAAATAAAAAATAAATTAATTAATTTTTTTCTTAAAATTATCGCTTTGAGAGAGGGAATGCTTTTGTATTGTAACTTTTTTTATTTTTTTGAATAAAAGATTTTTCGTCCTCAAATCCAAAATTTCACTGACTATAACTGATCTATCTGAAGCTCCCTCCATGGGCTTGACTGGCCATAGCTTCATAAGGAAGACGCTTAGCTTAGCCTGAGAACACAAATATTAGTGCTTCAAAATCAATAAAATGAGAAGAAGCGAGATAATTGGATATCTTGAAAAATATATTAAAGACTGTTGATAAACAACATTTAAGGGACCTGCACAGGGAGAAGTACGGTTAGGGGAGGCCGGAGCTGGGGCTCCGACATCTCCTCCTATGCTTAGGTCCGTGTTTGATAGTCCCACATCGATTGGGGAAGGAGGTCTTGGGTTCCATATATAGTTGGGAGGCACCCTCTCCTAAGAGACTAGTCTTTTGGGGTGAGTTCTACCTTTTGACTTATAACAATGGTATCAGAGCTTGACACGTCAACCTTGTGGGTTCTGATGGGGCGAGTCCCGAAGGGCCTCTGACACGGTTCTGTGGAGTGTGGCACAGTAAGACCCCAAAAGAGGGCATACAAGACCCACTTACATGTGGACGTGCAAGCTTCAAGGGGTGAGTATTGATAGTCCCACATCGGTTGGCGAAGGAGGTCTTGGGTTCCATATATAGTTGGGAGGCACCCTCTCCTAAAAGGCTAATTTTTCGGGGTGAGTTCTACCTTTCGACTTATAACAGTGTTATCGAGGAAGAGGGTTTGTGAGAGAGAGTTGAGAGAGTTCAAGAGAGAAAAATGCTTAGTTAGAGTCAGAGGGAAAAGATAGAGATATAAGGGCAGAGTTGTACTGTAGCAGGGGTAATAGTTTTATCCATGTATCATCAATAAGCATATTATGAAATAAATGTAAAGCATGATTAATATCTTTGAGTTGGCCAGACCTGCATTGATTTCTTATTAAATTCAAGGAAAGGTTTCAGCTTTCGCTCTCATTGATATCTGGAACTCTGGTGTCTACCTGACTATACTTCTCCCTCTTGTGCAGGTCCCTTATATGCTCTTCATCAACAAATACACTACTCAGCAAGCTCTGAATGTAATCAGTATCAATGAACAAGGCTTAGGAACAAAAATAATGAAGAAAGAAAAGAACCAAGGTAATTGTAGATGAAAATCATGGACAGGGAGGAGGCAGACAGAAGATCCAATTATAACTATAGAAAGCATTTGTGCGATCAAACAATGTAAACTAGCTTCTGACAGTTTAACATCTATATTGCAGCTTTCAGTGCACAAGTTGACTTGGGGCATGCCAAAAGATGAACCAATATAGAATCATTAAGGTATATACCAAAATATGAACCAATATCTGTAAACACAAGAAACTACATCAAATATGTTTCTGCCATAAAGAAATGGCATATATAGTATCATTACGAGTCCCAAGCATATCCCAAATTGTAGTTCAAGAGTGTCACTCATACTTTTTGCTAACTAATCAACTGCTTCGTGGCCTATATGATTGCATTCAGCAAGATAACAACATACATTCAGCAAGTGACCTGCAGAACCCACATTGACCATCAGGAGTTCTGAGCCAAATGCTAGAGATGCTACCAAAACCTAGTGCAACAGAGAAAAGTTGGAGAAGTGAAAAACAAAACCAATGCCCAGAGCAAATACACAAATAAAAAATTGATGCACCTTGAGCCTTAATTTGATGCAACATTATGAGAGGTACAACACTGGAAATTTACTTTTTGTGTCTGAATTCTCATAACATAGCACTCTTCATGGACTATTACATTATATGGTCCAAATGCAGTCTCTCTTTCTTTCTTGACTAGATATATTATCCAACTGTATTTATTTTGGGGTGAAAAGTCTAGGATTTTCAGATTATTACAGTTTCATATCAAATTTAGAACAAGATTATTTCCTTTCCAAGGAGCACTCACTGATAACCCACTGAAGTAAAACTTTTAGCTATTTTTCATTATCCAGCTAGCTTTTTTGTGATCTCCAGAAAGCTCTAGGACCTTAAATTTCAAACATCAAAAAGCTGAATGTAGATTTATCACAAGCCAGTAACTTCCTGTTAACCCACATCCATAGAATCAAAAAAGATGGAAAGTCAGTTATAAAAGTCAGAAAATTTATCTGCTGAAGTGCAATCAAAATAATCATGCAGAAGTAAACAGTTAACTTTTTTCTGACATGACTTTGCCCTTCATGGATAATGCTAACTAAATCAAAGAAGAACAAGGACCATAGCAGCTGATTTCTTATGGCATTACCCTGATCATGTCGCCAACCACAAAAAAGTATTCTTACTGTCCTTGGGCAAGCTTCCCCTCCAAACCTGCAGTCAATAAGGATAGAAAGAAAATAAAATAAANCATTATCCAGCTAGCTTTATTGTGATCTCCAGAAAGCTCTAGGACCTTAAATTTCAAACATCAAAAAGCTGAATGTAGATTTATCACAAGCCAGTAACTTCCCGTCAACCCACATCCATAGAATCAAAAAAGATGGAAAGTCAGTTATAAAAGTCAGAAAATTTATCTGCTGAAGTGCAATCAAAATAATCATGCAGAAGTAAACAGTTAACTTTTTTCTGAAATGACTTTGCACTTCATGGATAATGCTAACTAAATCAAAGAAGAACAAGGGCCATAGCAGCTGATTTCTTATGGCATTACCCTGATCATGTCCTCCATATCATGTCGCCAACCACAAAAAAGTATTCTTACTGTCCTTGGGCAAGCTTCCCCTCCACAAACCTGCAGTCAATAAGGATAGAAAGAAAATAAAATAAAAAAATCATCCAATGTCCCTCCTCCATTCACAAATTGAAATGTTCTGGGGCTTTCTAGCTGTTTGAGCAATATGTAACAACGATAACTATTTAAACCAAAAGAAAAAACTGATTCTTTTTTCGTCAGTCATAACTTGCTTAAGGCCTACGGCAGCTACATCCAACAGAAACAATTTAATAAGGATTTAACAATAAAATATTTAGCTCAAACAAATTTTCATGTTTGCATTCTTTTTCACTTTTTCTTCCCAACAACCAACGGCCATCAGATGAGACTGGTGGAGCAAAGGAGTAAGAAAGATATCTGACCTTTTCTTTGCCATTGCCATCTTCAGCAAGGACAATTATTGGACGGGCCTTCGAAACAGAAACCTGTAAATCACAGTGTCAGTGAACAAAACAAGAAATCATAAGAGGATTAAGAAAGAAAAAATGCATGGTCGATGTATTATGTGTCGACAATGGCAAGGAGCTCTGCTGTTCTTTTATAAAAACGATAAAACAAGTCTAAACTATCTAAACCGCCTCTTAAACAAAGTTGAACCTTCCCTTCTCATCTAACTTCTTAAAGATCTCAACCCCAGACTAAATGATAAAGCAAGTTCTTATACCTTTTTCAGATCAGCCAGAATCAGGGGGCTCTCACTTCTACATATGACAGAGGTTCCTTTGAAATCAAATTCAATTTTTGCCATGTCAAGCTCCACTTCTTCCTTGTCTCGCTCAGCCATCACTACAACAGTCCCTCCACCCAGGCTTTCATTGGCTATGGCAAGTTGATTTAGTAATGATCCCTCCACATCCAATCATGTTATCAGTGGTGAGATACCTGAGCATTTCAGAAAAGCCGAATCACCCGGTAGATCACTTTGGAATAGAAACGACTGATAAGATGATATATATTTCAATTATTTTAGGTAAAGAACTGATTAGTCCAGTAAAATCCTGAGAAAATTGGTTAAAGCATATTCAAAAGATGGTGGAATCAGAACCATACCAATTTATCGCTCCAGCCAAGAATCAAAGTGTGGTTTTGCTCAACCACCTCACTTTTTCCTTCTCTCAGTGAGTCAAACTTCTCAGAAATTGTATCAGAAACAAGGCCAAGCATCATTACAAATATAAGCATCCCGTCAAAGCTAATGGAAACTACAACTAATTCTTGGATCAATTTCTTCAGAGCTAGCATGTTTGCCAGAATCAGCAACATATGTCCAAGATAGCCAAAGGCAATGAGCTAAATCCTCAGTCGCCACATCAAAAAGGGCCAATCCTCCAAGAAAAATTAATTAGCAGCAGTGTTGCAACTAGCAATAAAAGTGGCTTAACTTCAACCAATGATGGGTCAATGATCTTTTGCTAAGGAGCAGGATAAGGTTTAACTTCAACTCCTACAAGATTATTAGCACTATTACTAATTTTGAATATCTCCACTCCATTCAAGATTGCATCATAGTACTGGGACTTCGAAGCTGTATTAGGATGCAGCTCAAGCCACATATCCTGCCTTGGTTCCCCATTAGGAACAAAAACAACATAATTCTTACGAACAAGAATCCCATTGTCACCTGCCTAGGCAATAACATCAGCCCCTTCTTGAGCAGTTTGATTATTGAGGAATATATCAAACACTCTTTGTTTAATCTTGGTTATACTTGTAGTGCCCTCATAAAAATGAAGTCTCATAAGATAAGAAACCAGGGATCAGTGTTGACCGAGAATTCCTTCACAACGCAATCATAATTCAAACCAACTGTATTTTCAACAGCACTGAAGTTCATAAGAAGGGTGTAGGATTGAGTTGTGACGCCAAAAAAGAGTATTGGTTGCGTTGAGCTCGGAATAGGAATTTCGATAAAAATAGAGACATGAATTTCCGACCAACGGCCACCGGAAAACTGATGGGTCATCAGTTTTCCGGTGGCCTTTATCTGTCTCTAACTTTATCGAAATTCCAATTATGGGCTCAATGCAACCAATGTTTGGTTTGGTGTTACAGCTCAATCCTACACAGAACTTTAGTGCCGTTGAAAATATAGTTGGTTTGAATTATGACTTCATTGTGAAGGAATTCTCACTCAACATTGATTCGGAGTTTCTTATCTTGTGAGACTTATTTTTGTGAGGGCACTACAAATATTACCTTAGATTAAACGAAGAGTATTTGATATATTCTTCAATAATCAAACTGCTCAAGAAGGGGCTGATGTTATTACTTGGGCAGATGGCAATGGGATTTCTGTTCATAAGGATTAATTGTTTTTGTTCTTAATGGGGAACCAAGACAGGATATGTGGCTTGCGCTGCATCCTAATACAGCTTCAAAGTCCTGGTACTATGATGCAATCTTGAATGGAGTGGAGATATTCAAAATTAGTGATAGTGCTAATAATGTTAGAGGAGTTGAAGTTTAATCCTTATCTCACCCTTCAACAAGAGATAATTGACTAGAGTTGGCAAAACGGGCGACCCAGCCCGTTTTGGCCTGGCATAATTCGAGTTGAGCCAGCAAACTCAACCCGGTCATATACATGTCATAGGCCTAAACGGACCAGCCCGCATGTCTACTCTTGTTTTTTTTTTCTTCTCTAAAATGATACTATTTGAATGATAAATGGCATAAACAACCTAGCAGATTTTATAAACACCTAAACGGTGTTTGCTAAGCTAGAGGAGATGTAGAGCTACTTATTCCTTGATTGATGGGCATTTAGTGAGATTTAAATGCTGAATTTGATGTTATGTGACAGAACACATAAGAATGCCAAATTTTCTTTTTTGAACAAAAGTTAGTGGACATCATCAAAACCCACCTAACTAGATAAAGATAACGTTACCCAAAACACCTAAACATAATTTAGATTTACCATTGAATCACAACCACGCTAGATCAGCAAGAAAAATGGAAAAAGAAAAATTATCAGCAAGAAGAATGGAAGACATAGCAACAACAATAGAGTTATAGGTTGAGAAAATTCAATAACAAATCACCAACAAATTGGAAATAAAAATAAAATTCAGCAACAAATCAGAATTTTTAAAAAAGAGTAAAATATATTTTTCATCTTTAAATTATTTCTCAAATGTTACTTTAATCATTGATTTATTTTGGGACAAGACTATTCTACACCCTCTTGATGTGACTTATTCTCATATCTTTGATTTTTTTTTTATATAATTTTGATTTTATATTGTATCAGTCTGATACAGTTGACATAATTTAAATTTTACTGAATTAATATTTGTTTTATATTAAAAAAATTTAAGTGAACTCAATAAAATTTAAATTATGTAAATTGTATCAGATTAATACAATAAATAAAAAAATATGATGATATGCCTTATGTCATATCTAAGGGGGTATAACATAGCATCCTCATTTATTTTTAGTGTTATTTTAATATTCAAATAATTATATTATTTGCTAAATTAGTCATTCGTAGTACAAAAAATAATCGCTTAAAAATTGATTTGACAGATAGAGTGATTATCTGAAGACTACACTAAAAATAAATTAAGAAAAAAATAATTTTGGGACGAAAACGTATATAACTCTTTAAAAAAATGACAATGGAGGATACTGCTGGAGTAACAGGTCGATAATGTAGGCTTTGAGACGGGAGGCCGAGACGCCGCCGAGTGGAGTGGGTGGGTCTTGTCTGAGCGTCTGAGCAGTGAGCCGGTGACGGTGGCCGGTGGGTGAGAGACTGAGTGAGAGTGCCTAGAGGAGAAGGAGAGGAGAGAGATGTTCGAGAGATCAGAAAGAAAGGAAAAAGGATTTGGAAGTTGGAACTGTCTGTTTGGTTATTTGCCTCAGAAAAGGTTTTGGAAAATGAGTAGTTGTGGAAGAGAAGGAGCAGTGAGGCAGTACATAAGATCAAAGGTGCCTCGTTTGCGAATGGTGAATTAAAGCCCCATCCTTTCTTTGACCTCGTTTTACTGCTGAGCCACTTGTACATAGGGATAACAATTTGTCACATACCTAATGCGGCCTGTTACTTTTATCCGGTGAAATAAGGGTATGGGGCAGAAAAAATAGGTATGAATATGAGGATGATGATGAGGAATTTTATGGGTCGGGATGGAAAAGTTACTACTTGCTCTGCCTCATACTATATATAAATAAAATAATATATATATATATA
>QAOA01008284.1:0-42751 GCA_003255065.1 Cercis canadensis | reverse complement strand
CTCAGTAAACTAATTACTAATGTACATTTAGTGGTGAAATAAAAAGAAAACAACAATCATCAACTTTAAATTTTTTGTTTTTGCGAGATCAACTTTCAAAATTATTTATTAATTACTATATTCTTGACAGAAGTTGACTTCATTGTTACTGATGATTAGCTCATCCAAAATTTAAAGTGCAGTTATAATCTTCGACTTTCTGAATACATTATTACCTTAAAGGTTCAAAATGTAATATTCACTTTTACTGTTATTAATAATTTTAGACAAAAGTGATGTCTTTTGTAAATAGTTCAGCATTGCTATTTAGGTAGGAAATTTTGTAAAGAAAGTTTGTTAGGATTTGAGGATAGGTCTTGAATAAAAATAATGGTAGTGACCACTTATTTATCTAATAGATATGTTAGTCCATATCATCCCTTCAACAAATTCTGGCATTGATAGTTTTTCTCAGTAAACTAATTACTAATGTACATTTAGTGGTGAAATAAAAAGGAAACAACAATCATCAACTTTAAATTTTTTGTTTTTGCGAGATCAACTTTCAAAATTATTTATTAATTACTATATTCTTGACAGAAGTTGACTTCATTGTTACTGATGATTAGCTCATCCAAAATTTAAAGTGCAGTTATAATCTTCGACTTTCTGAATACATTATTACCTTAAAGGTTCAAAATGTAATATTCACTTTTACTGTTATTAATAATTTTAGACAAAAGTAATGTCTTTTGTAAATAGTTCCGCATTGCTATTTAGGTAGGAAATTTTGTACAGAAAGTTTGTTAGGATTTGAGGATGGGTCTTGAATAAAAATAATGGTAGTGACCACTTATTTATCTAATAGATATATTAGTCCATATCATCCCTTCAACAAATTCTGGCATTGATAGTTTTTCTCGTAGGTATTATAAATTCAAAGGGAGAAAGTTTTGGGTGCTCCACGAGTAAGAAAAATTTCATACTCGACTGACTATGATTGAACGTCGTGTCGGAATTTAATTTCCTAACCCTGATCTGTTTCTGCACATTATTAAGTGATCCACGAAAAAGAGAGATTCTTACTCCAAGAGCTCCTACGAATTTCTCTTATGTATTTAAACTTTCAAGTTGATCCAAAATAGTCTCTCTCCCTCTTCCCTCTTCAATATTATTCAGTGCTGCATATAGTGTTTCTCGAAAGCATTTTCTTTTGATCTTGCTGAGAAATGTTAAAAATTTCTCTCATGTATTTAAACTGTGTAAATATTGGATTCTATCTATGTGAATAACAACAATGTCCAATAAAATAAGATTGACCCAAAAGAGTTCACCTATGACCCAAAAGAGGCTCAATATGTTAAAAGCTCTTTAGGGGATTGCTGCTGTGGGTCCAGCCCAAGATTGGTCCAGCCACAGCTACCAATTGACCCAACGGCACCACCTTTTAAGAGCAGTCACTTTGCTGCCGCAGCTCCTAAGATTGCCCTACCAAGTGCTTCCTGAGATAATGCCTAGATACTTAGTAATGCATTGAGAGCATCCCCAAGTAGAGAAGGCTAAAGTCTTGATCTTCTAGTTGCTGTCTTTACTCCCTGGAGGTAGCTTCCCTATCATCACTAAGGTTAGGACACCCCTTGGTCATGCCTTGAGGCCCAAAAACCTCACCCCCATTTGAGCTCCACTCGTGCTGTGGCTCTTGCCCATCATAAGAGGCCACAAAAGTATCAGAGAACCCAGCAACTGTAAGTGGTTTGGTTGGATTTGGGCTAAGGTAAAGCCCAATAAGAGAAGGTCTTTCATACCTTCCTAATGCCCCTTAAGCATCTTTGTGTGAGGCATGGAACCTCTGTATGTCTATGATTCTAGCACTAAGGCATCCCTCTTTTATCCTAGGGATAAATCATTTCCCTTCTCTTCAGCAAGGTAGTCAGTTCTTCTAACACAACCACCCTAGCCAAAGCTACAGTTTCCTAATTGATAAGTTCTCAGTACCCATGCGTTTCACCAGGTCCTTCATTGTTTCCCTAATAAAACCTAGTATATTAGCACAATTCCAACCTTCTGAACCTAGGATTGACTATCTAGTCACTCTAAGCTGTAGCCCTACCACTGACCTATGCCTATTGAGTAACTTCCATACCAGAGCATTTAATGCTTTTTAGCATTATTTGCCGAAGCACTTCATCAGAACATTAAACTACCATCAAAACTGTCCAAAAAAGACCTCATATGATTGAAAACCCTTCCAAGCATTTAATACCAAGTCACTACTACAAGTAACCTCTATGGCTTAAGTCAAACCAGGAGTTTCCCCTCCAGCTATAAATAGGACCCTTTACTGAAGATTGGAACCAAGCTCCATTAGAAGCTGAAAACCAACAAGAAACTCTGTCATTTTAAATACTCCATTGAAGAACACTTCATTGCATATTCTTCAATTTCATCAACCTTCAATCGTGAAGTGTCTTTACTAAATAAGAACACCATTCTAAATATTCACTTGTTGCTACAGCCACACCAGTAACATTTTCTATTCTCTTAAAGAGACCATCTCCATAACTCCACCAATCGTCACCATTTAAGAACTTCAAGATTCCACCATTAATGCCCCTCATAAATACCATCTACCTAGCCTAGAGTCCTCTAGAACCTTAGTACCAAGGGCCAAAGTGCTGAAAGAATCTATACTTTGGTTATACTCAATCATACCAAGAGTTCTTGGGCCACATACCTAATTCCCTTGGCTTCGAGCTCATTGCCCACAAGAATTGTCCTACAGAAGTGCTTAAGGTGCCTCAATTGTTCACCAACTAAGCCCACCAGAGCTGGTACCATAAGAACTTTATTTTAACTATATTTACATCTCTATTAGGGTACTAACAAACCAAAAACTGACAAAACATTTAATGCGACTCCACAAGGGAGGTTGAGAGGAACAAGAAAAACTGTTCCTTAAATCAGGGATAGGCCTTTCATAGGGGTGATTTTATCACCGTCTCTGAGCACAAACAGAGGTTGGTAAGTCTTTTACTTAATAACATTATTTTTTTAGATATGTCAATTTATGTTTACTAACAGTTTATATTTTTTTGTAGACGAAGTTGGGCAGAAAGCCCAACGCTCTAAAAGTTTTCCGTTACCTCCAGCATAGCTCCATTAAGAGCTGGGTCCATCAATGGGCACAGTCCACCTATGTAAGTATTAAATTTGTTCTTCAGTCTTTATGTGAATTACATGTATTTATTTTCTACTAACATAATTGTTTTATCTATGAAAATTGAGTTTGAGAGGCGTCGGTCTGAGAGCCAAGCCCAATCATCTTTTTTTTGTCGACGACACTGGGCTATGACTTGATGTTGTTGGCTGGAAGAATAAGAAGGGCCGGGTTTACGGCATAGGCTTTGAGGCTGGCGTATTGGATTCCACCAACTCAACCTACCGAGTCCTCCCAGTAGCCGGATCATTAACTGTCTAAGTAGCTATGCTGGGAGACTTACTACAGCAACGCAACGGTCTAGGATCCGGTTTGGCCCCATAACCCCCCGTTAACGATGACGCAACTCAAGAGTTGGGGATAGATGATGAGGAGTAGTGCTTAGGCTATTCCATTGTATTTGTTTTTATTGTATTTAAATTTTATTATATTTCCATTTAATTTTCTTTATTAATTTAATTAAATGGTTAGAAAAATAAATAGTCATTTGAACCAAAAAAATAATATAAAAAATAAATCTTTTTCTTGTAGTGATCCTTATTTTCAGTTATCACTAATGTTGTACATTTTTAAATTTAGATAAATTATACAAATACATTAACAATACTTTCTATTGAGGCAAAATGCTATTGTTGTATTCTCTAATTCGGTTTCTTTTATATTCCATGTTATTTTCCAAAATTTTGCTGGAAACATTAAGCTCACTTTATTCTTTCAAAAGGTTATTCATATCTCATATGTTATAAGGATGGAATAGATAAGGACGTAACACAATAGGGTGCACCTTCCAAGGGAGCATCTCCCATTATTATTAGATGAACAGGATCGCTATTTAGATAAACGATATGAAGCTTTCAAGTTTGCAGCTAATGTGGTGATTAATAGTTCTTCTTTTGCTATGCAAGTCACAGACTTAATGCTTTTCAACCAAACCATCGTGACTGTAATATCCGTATATTTTGTTGTTGTAAATCCTTTATATACAATATTATTATGAATCTATCATGCATTTTATTAATGTATTCTGCATAGCTTTGGAGCCACCCACATAGGAAATAAAGAAGGTATATGATTTTTAAATAACGCATTGACGAAGAAGTACTGGAAGGTGAAAGTTATACGTACTCCATTGTTGGTCCGTGTGACTTATGAATTCGTGGATGGAATGCTGAAATTTCTAAAAGATAAACACCTAGATGAGCGACATGCAATCATATTTGAATATGATGGTGGAAAAGTTCTTAAATTCATTATCTGTGAGAACGAAGATTATGAAGACATCTTGGACGAGAACATTTGATCTTCATATCATCATGAGTTATAGAGTGATAAAGCTATGTTAGTCCGCTATGTTATTGGCAGAACTTGAAATTTTTTTTATTCCATATAATAATTAAAATATTTTCTTGGTTCCGAATTTTGTTATGTTATTTATTGAAGTTGTTTTTTTTTTAGGACTTCATGTATAAATTATAGCCTATAGAAAATTTATTATTTAATACTTAATTAAAATATAAAAGCATGAGTGTTTGTGAATCAAAAGTCATTATATATAATAATGAGCACGTGTATAAGCAATAAAATTACTATAAAAATGAATAAAATTAACGTTCTTTGACAACTTTGTCTAAATTATCATTTTATTTGTAATGATTCCACATCAAAATAAGGTGCAAAGCATGTTGAATTTGAAAAATTCATCTTTGAATGCATGTTGAAAAATCAAAGAGATATTAGATCGCAAAATTCAGGGTTAACTTAAATAGGAAACAAAATCAATGGAATAATCTCAATTTACAAATCAAATTAAAAGTTACTTGGCATAAGATTTGTATATGTTGTGTAGACATTGTTTTTTGTCTGGGTAAATTTTGTTTTTGTCAAAAAAAAAAATGCATACATCAATTTTATGAGTTTTGTGATCTTGGGCTTAGGTTTCTAATAAAAAAAATATATATTTTTGTAAAATTCATGGGCATAGCCCAACTATTTTATTAGGCCCAATTGATCCATTTTTATTTATAATATTTTTTATTTTTGTAAATTTAAAGCATTTTTTTATATATATTAGTGAATAAGTAAATGTGGTATGAAGATATTTTAAGGGGAAGGGCAAATTTAGGAAGCAAAAGTAAATAGGAAAATGAGTAGAAATTTCCTAAATAAGGAGATAAAAAAAAACATCTAAAAGAAATAAGAAAGTGATGAGAAAGTTCCTAAAAAGTGAGATAAAAATATCTAAATGATTAGGAAAGTGGGTGGAAATTTCTAGGGGGAGAGGGTGAGAACAGCATAGGGGAGGAAAGAAACAACATTCAGCAAAAGAGAGAAGTTGGAGACCAAAGAGGGAGGGATGTGAGATATTGTATAGAAAAAGACAAGAAAGAATAGAGGGAAAAAAAAAAGCGAGAGAGGATTTTCAGAAAAGAGTAAGAAAGAAAAGAGAGAGCTGCGGAGGCACAAAGGAGAGCAAACTAAGGAGTGAGAGGGGACTCAAGATTTTTTTAGTGGTAGAGAAAGGTTTGAATAGAGAAGATAGAGATTCCTTCACAAAAGGTTAGTTTCAGCCTTTCTTTTTCTTTAAGTTTTAGTATAGTATATTGATTTTCTTTGTAATGGGTGACCCATCTTTAAATTTGCATTTGATTCCATAAGTTTTCATCTAAGTTTACCATTTTTCTCTTTGAGCTTTCCATTCGTCTACTCTGTTTTACCATTTTTTTGTTTCTCTCCAAGAACCCTTTGTGATTGGAAGCTAAATGAGCTATAATGGGTAGGAGAGTTTTGATATTCGGTCTACTTCAGTTCTGATTTCTTTCTTTTTCCTTTTCTTTTATTAATTTATCTCATTTTTCTATAAATCTCTTGCTGGCTATATTTCTTTGGCTATTTGGTTCTACTTTCCATTTTTACTTGTCTTGCTACTTCTTTATTTTTGCTATTGGTTTTGTTTTGATTATTTTCCTTTTCATTTTACATTCTGCTAAGTATGTTTGCTTGTTAGTGGTTAGAAGGAATGGTCCATAGGTGGTTTGGTTTCTGTTTTTCTTTGAAATCATTTGTCCCTAAATTTGAGATTTATTTGGCTGAGTTCTCTTATTTTTTATATTTGTCAGCCTAAATTTTGCTTTATCAAAACACTAGATTCTCGTTTCAGTTCTATATGCTTTGTTGGAGATATATTCATCCTTCTATCTTAGCTTCCTTTCAGTTGTATTGACCTTATCTCAAGAAAATTGTTGCTGCATTGTTCTAGAATTTAAGATAAACTTGGAATGTGACTTATATGGCTGTAAATTGGTTTTGTATGGGTTATAAATGTTGCATTTGCTTGCAAATTTTTGCTTTCTAGATGAATAGGTGTTGTTGATTGTTTTTATGTCCATAATTACATTCTTGGCAAATTGTTGATTCAAAGAAGTACTTGATGAGGATCAATGTTACCGTGTACTTATTGGCTGATTTTGTTGTTTTGTGACACTACTTCAAGGCATAAAAAGCGGAAAAAAAAATACTTGATTAAGCCATTTTCGGGTCTGTCAGACAGCTCTGGCAGCAGTCGGTTTTATTTTTCTAGATGGAGCTTTAGGGCTCCAAATAAAGTGATGTTAGTCTCATGAGAACCGTAAGATGTATTTCTTCATTGGGTATAATTTTCAGATTTTTTCATTGTCTCCCCTGCCCCCAGTTCAAATTCAAAGTTGGCTGATTTTCTGCATCATCAGGCCTATTGATTTTTCTCTGGCAGCAGTCAATGTTTTTTTTACAACCTCAACTACAAGGCTCCATTTGGCATGATTTTCGTTTCGTTAGAATCATGAAACATGTATCTCTCTTGTGTTAAAATATCAAAGCAAAATTCCCTCTCCCCTATTCCCCATGTTTATTTAAATTTCATCACTATTTTCTACACTGTCACATTTTGGACATTTATCACGTGTTTGCTTCTACCTTGAGCTAGGGACATCCAAATTGCATGCTGTCAAATGCACTAGAATCATAGCACCCATAGCTTTGCTTTTATATAAACCTTTTTCATGAATTCAGTGACACTCATTTCCAGAATTTGATATGAAATTGCATCATGTTTGGGTTTATTTTGGTTTCTCATATCTTTTTCTTTTCTAATTTTCCAAATATGGTTTCCTTGCTATTTATGTAAGTGAATAGAACATGTATATTATTATTTTGTAAAAGATTTGAATTGTTGATTATTTGTTTTGATTTCCATGAATATATTTGGCTAACCCATGTTTTCCTTTGAGTATTTCTCTTCACATGTTTGATTTGTGGTTGGAGACTTTGACAGGTGAAAGAATGAGAGATAAGGAAATTTATCAAAGCGTTTGTTTGATTTTATGTTTTTTTCCCCATTTGAATTTTGAACATTGTACGCCCCTGTCCCCATTCTTGAATAGTATTGTAATTTGTAAAGCCATACATTTGCATAACATTTAGGGATTATGGTTAGGGTTTACAAAAATCCATAGGCCCTTTGTCTATCATAGAACCATAAGACTAACTCGATCCTATATGGGATGGGTCTCTTTTATCTGACCTAGACAAAGATAAGTGTCACCCCTACGAGCACAATATGTGACGAACGGGTGAAAGGATTTTGAACCCTTTAGAAGTCATGCATGTCATGTCATATTTACTTTTGGCATTTGATTAGTGAATGTAACTTCTTTTTTAAGAATAAATAAAGTACATTTTTGGCTATATCTTGTCCTATTCTTTGCAAAGCTAGTTTAGGGTAACCGTCTCTAGATGGATGTTGTGGGGTGCCTAACACCTTCTCCACGCATACACAGACTCTCGAACCAATCTTTGGTACACAGATCTTTAAAAATAATGAAATAAGAAGGGTTTCCAATTGTACCCTATTTTCTAAAACAATTGGTGGCGACTCCTGTTTTCCTTAAATTCGGTCGACCATTCTCGTCGTGGCTACCCCTCGGGTACGTTGTGACAATTTGGCGATTCTGCTGGGGACTTGTTAGAGAGTCAAGCACAGTAAATTAGCTATGCAAATCAGATGTGGCCAAGATGTGTTTTATTCATTCTAAGTTTTATTCTTTTCCGTTATTTTATATCTGTTGTATTTATTTTTTGCATTTGTATATAGCTTTAGTTGTTGCATATTCTTCTCTTTTATTTGCAATTGGGGTGGTTTGGGTAAATTTTTGGTTGAGGTATGTTTGCTCCTCCCGCACACTAAGCACTTACACTAACCCTGCACATTATTCATCGCCTCTACACCCGGGCCACAGTAAACCTAGGATTAGAAGGGGGCCTAGTGTTATTACTGAGAGGTTTATCCTTCGATGGTTTACATGAAAGCTTTCGCTTGGATTATGGATCATTTTACTAATTTGGGTAAACTGAGGGGCTGTCCTCGAGTAAACCAGGTTAGTAGGGTGTGATCTTCATTGTTCTGATGAAGGCAATCCAAGGACTTGACCTTTTTAGACTGATAGTACCATTACCAAACTATGCACATTATGTAGCCGTAATTCTGTCCAATTTAGGTTAGAACCTAGCCGTTAGGCTAGAAATTCTAACACTAAGGTGACTTGTCTGTCTAGGAAAATGGGAGGAGCATCCCTTTTTCTTTCTCTTTATTCTTCTGCTTTATTATTTTATGTCAATTATCTGTTTTTCATCTCTAACCCATCCTCCTTGTACTTTTCCATCAAAGGTTAATTTTCGTAGATAGATTGTTAGCATGTCTTCTAGTGATCCCGTTTTCAAACATCTTTCTAGGGCCTTTATGAGGGACACTCGGTCAAAACAAGCGAAAAATGGTGACAGTCTCCCAGAAGGATATAATAGTAATCTACCAGAAAAGCTGAAGGTGGTCATAGACAAGAATGATGTATCTAATATTGGGGCATTTGTCCAAAAGATTCCCCTTAGCTAGAAAGACCTTCTTTTCACTCATTACTCTAAGCTGATAGATTTGCTAAACATCAAAGTACAAGAGCTAGCTCTGATCGTCATGGTAAATTACTGGGATCCATCTTATCGGTGTTTAACCTTCAAGGACATAGACCTCATGCCCACTTTAGAAGAATACAGTCATATGTTGGCGATGCCTTTGACTAAGAGGAGCAAGGTGTACACTTTTAGAAAGCATAAGGTGCCCGAAGATAAGGTTACTGAGTACTTTTGGGTTAGCAAGCAAGAGTTACTAAGAGAGAGGAAGGGCATTGAAAGAGAGACTCATGTGTGGCCCATGTATTTTGCAAAAAGGTGTATGCAAACCTTGGTGGACAAGAAAGAGTGGGAGAAGTTACGCCGGCTGTTGATCTTGGTCATATTTGGACTAGTGCTTTTCCAAGTAATAAGAACTCAATTAGCCATGAAGCGATAGACGTCTTCCACAATTTTCTCTGCAATGGTGCGAATCCCGTCCCAGCCATTCTCTTTGATACCTTTTTATCCCTTAATTGGTGTAGAAAGAGAGGAGGAGGCAAGTTAAGATGTTGTTCTCAGTTGCTGTATGTCTAGTTATTTTGCCACATTCTGGGAAGATAATTTGATTGCATGAAAAGATATGTTCGGACTGAAAATCTTCTCCAAAATTTTCATACGATGAAGCTATCCGGGGAATGGAACAGACAAAGATGGTTGGAAGAGCTAGACAAAGCATCTGAGCAAACTATTAAGTGGACTATACCCTGGGTTGGAGGTTTTGGCATTTTGACTAGCTATGGAGAGTTCTCATGTGTTTCGCCCATAGGAACTCGGGGGTGGGTCGCCTATACTCCCCTCTTGGTGCTTCGCCAGTTTGGTCATTTACAATTTATTCCACAAATAGATGAGCTTTCAGAAATTGATTTTGAGTACAAAGACCAAATGGATATGGATAAACTTGGGAGGATCATCCAAGCTTGGAAGCATATGACTATTCATGAAGATAATTTTAGCCCGGTGGGGAGGCACATTGATGTGGAGTATAAGAATTGGTTTCAATCCCGTGGAAAGAATTTGGTGATGCCAAAAGTGATCAAACATGCACATCAACCTTTGTTTAAAGATTCTAAGACCGATCAAGTGGTTAGCGAGATGTTGAGGGTCGAAGAAATGGATGGAAATCTATCGAAAGCTGAAGAAGAGAAGCAAAGGCTAAAAGAAGAGGAAATACAACAAGAGAGGGATGTTCATGAACAATATGTGATTAGCCTAGAGGAAGAGGTTCATGAAGCCAAAAGAAGGAAACTTGAAGCTAAAGAGGATGCAAGATCAAAAGGCAGACAATGCAATGATTTGAGTTCGCAAGTCAATGACCTCCAAGATGAAATAAAGCAACTAAGAAGTGAAGTTGCCTTCAGAGGAGATGTGGTTGTTCATTGGGGACAAAAGCATAGAATGCTTGTTGAGGGGTTGCAATTTTGAGCTTAAACATTGCATCGACAAGTCTTGGAGGCCAAAGGAACTCTTAATCCTTATTTGAAACCTATCCCTGAGGTTGAAAAGCTGATAGTTGAATGTAAAGAGATGTTGATTGACGTCTATGAGTTGAATTAGTTTTATGTAATCTCTTCTATGAACATTTATGTATCGAGAAGCTTTTAAAGACCAATAGATTTTGAATCAATGAATGTAATGGAAGAATCTTTGTTTCGAATTGCTTTTTCTTTGTTGTGTAAAAGTGCTTCTTATAAGGAGTTACATGCTTTTGCAAGATTCACTTAAGTTAATTAATTTTGTAGGGAGCTTTATGCTCTTATAAAATTGGTTAATTGAGGAACCCTAAATGAAGGATAAGAGATTGTTTCCTGTGAGGAGTAATATGCTTTCACGAGATTCAGTCACACTAATCTCTCTTATAAGGAGCTATATGTTCTTATAAAAGAGATTGGTCATTTTTTTATCACGCCAATTAAAAAATCTAAAGCCATGCTAACAATCCATCAAAAAAAAAATCTCAATTTTAGGTATTGTGCATTATTCTTTATTTTATATTTTCTTATTACTCTTAATCTTTTTTTCTTTTTCCAGGGGATAATTCATAATTGGTCATTCAATGAAACCTAAGCTCAATAAAAAACGCTCAATCAAAAGGTCAATTGTACTCAGGTCCAGAACTATCACAGTCATGGAAGAGACTCAAGATCATAATAGAGATTTTGGGGCTGAGACAGATGGAATGAATGACCGAATGAATAAAATACTGAAACTGCTCACTGAAAGTCTGAAGCTAAAAGGGATGTCTGAAGGCCCAAGCAACATTGCAATTCCTCCAATTTCTCACACAACTCCGTTTTTACCATTGCCGTGTAATGAGTCAGTTTCTTCAACTTCCCAATTTACTCCAATATGGGGTATGCCTCCACACATGATGGCTCCTACATCTGCCCCTGGACATGGATTTGACCACAATTCTGCAATTCCACCTATCACCCAACCATCAGACACCCGATACACCATGCTGCCATCGCATTCGATTTCGACTGCATATCCGATTGAAGCTGCATTCAATCCAAACAAGAGTCAAGGTGGTGTTTTCACTTATACACATCTAATTACTCATTACATCTCTAATTCCAACACCCAAAATCTACCACTAAGGATGCACTTTGAGAAAGGGAATGAGGGATATGAGAAGGAAAAACAAATGTCTGAGCAAAAGTAGAAATTGTTAACTCTTGAAGAAAATATTCGAGCTATGGAAGAGACTAGCTCTTTTGGTGCTGTGGGGATCAAGCAGTTGCGGTTAACTCTTAGTGTATCGATCCCAAGAGATTTTAAGCTTCCTGAAGTTCAAAAGTATGATGGTACTAAGAACCTAAACTTTCACCTGGTATCATACATTATTGAGATGATCGCTATAGAGGAGGATGAGATGGAGATGATTCACTTCTTCCCTAAGAGTTTCACTGGTGCTGCTTATAATTGGTTCATGAATCTGGACCATACCAAGATACGGAGTTAGGTTGATTTAGCAGACTCTTTCTTGAAACAATACAAGTTCAACTACGAAATTGCCCCAATAAGAGAGCAATTGAAGAGTATGCAAAAAAATACAGATAAGTCCTTTAGAGAGCATGCACAAAAATGGAGGACTTTAGCCTCAGAAGTTCAACCTTTACTTCTTGATTCAGAATTGTGCACTATCTTTCTTGATACTCTTAAATCTTCGTACCTTGAGCTAATGGCTGGTTGCCCATTTCATGATTTCATTGATATAATCAAGGTTGGAGAGAGGGTAGAAGACCTTATAAGGTCAGGAAAGTTGCAAGGGGCTAATGTGGAGAGTAATGGTTCTAGCCAAAAGAAAGGGAACTTTCAGAAGAATAAGGAAGGAGAAGTAAACTGGGTACAAACACTAGTGGCACCTCGATACTTCCAACCTAGAGGCTCAAACTATTCCCCAAACCCTGTTTTTCCACCTTCATACCAAGTCAATACAATTCCCTCACCTTATCTGCAATATACACCTAATCCTCCATCATCCCCAACACCATTTGTAATAAATTACGAAACTCCTTCAAAGAATTACCCTTAAAACTACCCAATAATGCATCCACTCACTAGGCCAAATTATCCAGGTTACAAGAACCAACCCGTCCCCTTTTTAGAGATGAACATTTCTCTAAAATTTCCATGACCAAAGCTGAATTGTTCAGGCAATTGTGTGATGCTTACATAATGACTCCCCGACCTACAAATCCCCTTCAACCACATTTTCTTCATTGGTATAACCCAAACTTTAAATGCGAATATCATAGAGGAGCAGTTAGGCACTCAATTGAAGATTGCCCTGGTTTTAAACATAGTGTGTTATATTTGATTAAGCAAGGGGTGATTAAGCTTGAGGAGATTGGAGCTAGACCCAATGTGGACTCTAACCGTTTGCCCAATCATGGGGCAAGGGCTGGTGTAAATGCCATTAGTGGAGAAATGGAAGGGGTTAGGAAAATTACAGATTTTAAGATTCCTATGAAAATGGTGTGGGAAAGCCTGAAAACAATTGGGTATGACTTGAGTGTTCATTGTAAAAGGGTGAATGAAGATGATAAATATGACTATGAATCATTCTGTGAACATCATTGGAGTTTAGGCCATAACATAGAACATTGTTGGGACTTCAAACGTCAAGCACAAAAATTGATTTTGCTGGGGGTTTTGAGGCTTGAAAAGAAAAATGGTGTTATTAATAGGGAGATCAATATTGTAGAAGATGAGCCAACAAGAGAGCAATTGAAAAGTATGCCAAAAAAAAAAAGACGGATGAGTCCTTTAGAGAGCATGCACAAAATGGAGGACTTTAGCCTTAGAAGTTCAACTTTCACTTCTTGATTCGGAATTGTGCACTATCTTTCTTGATACTCTTAAATCTTCATACCTTGAACTAATGGTTGGTTGCCCATTTCATAATTTCGTTGATATAATCAAGGCTGGAGAGAGGATAGAAGGCCTTATAAGGTCAAGAAAGTTGCAAATGGCTAACGTGGAGAGTAATGGTTTTGGCCAAAAGAAAGGGAACTTTCACAAAAAAAAAGGAAGGAGAAGTAAACTGAGTATAGACACTAGGGGCACCTCGATACTTCCAACCTAGAGGCCCACACTATTCCCCAAACCCTATTTTTCCACCTTCATACCAAGTCAATACAATTCCCCCACCTTATCCGCAATATACACCTAATCCTTCATCATTCCCAACATCATTTGTCCCAAATTACCAAGCTCCTCCACAGAATAACCCTTAAAACTACCCAACAATGCGTCCACCCACTAGGCCAAATTATCCAGGTTACAGGAACCAACCTCGTCCCCTTTTTAGAGATGAACCTTTCCCTCAAATTTCCATGACCAAAGCTGAATTGTTCAGGCAATTGTGTGATGCCCACATAATGGCTCTTCGACCTACAAATCCCCGTCAACCATATTTTTTTCATTGGTATAACCCAAACTTTAAATGTGAATATCGTAGAGGTGCAGTTAGGTACTCAATTGAAGATTGCCATAGTTTTAAACATAGTGTATTGTATTTGATTAAGCAAATGGTAATTAAGCTTGAGCAGATTGGAGCTAGACCCAATGTGAACTCTAACCCTTTGCCCAATCATGAGGCAAAGGCTGGTGTAAATGTCATTAGTGGAGAAATGGAAGGGGTTAGGAAAATTACAGATTTTAAGATTCCTATAAAAATGGTATGAGAAAGCCTGAATGCAGTTGGGTATGACTTGAGTGTTTATTATGAAAGGGTGAATGAAGATGATAAATATGACTATGAATCATTCTGTGAACATCATCAGAGTTTAGGCCATGACATAGAAAATTGTTAGCACTTCAAACGTTAAGCACAAAAATTGATTTTGCTAGGTGTTTTGAGACTTGAAAAGAAAAACGGTGTTGTTAATGGGGAGATCAATGTTGTAGAAAATGAGTCAATGGTTTTCAACCCTTTCATTCTCAAGGTATTGTCGAGTCTACCACCTAGTCAAGTACAACCTGATGTCATCATACAAGTGCCAACACTTTTTCCTTATGAGAGTACTCATGCAGTGTAATGGAACTATTGGGTAAAGGTAGTATCTACTAAGGAGAAGACTTTGAGGGATTGTTTCAATGGGTTGAATTTGGAAAAGGAATGAGAGTCGAGTGCCATTACTAATGTGGTAGGAATTGGGAGAATAACTAGAAGTGACAGGTGTTATCTTCCATAAGAGATAGAACGCCAAAAGAAAGAAAAAAAGGGAAGACTGTGGCTGAAGGAAGAGATTAAACTCTGGCCAAAGGAGGAGACAATCAAGAGGGTTGCATGGAGGAGGAAGTATTTTTGAAAATAATGATCCAGAGTGAGTATGATGTAGTCGAGCAAATGAAGAAAACTTCAGCTCGTATTTCACTTTTGTCTCTAATTATGAGTTCAAAATCCCACAGAAAAGCCCTGCATAAATTCTTAGATCAAGCTTATGCTTGTCCAGACATCACTCTAGAGAAGTTCGAGAACATGGTTAACTTTATCCGTAATGTCAGCATGATCTCATTTTCTGATGAAGAACTTATGCCGGGTGCAAGCAACCACACTAAGACCCTTCACATCACTTTGAAATATGAATGATATACAGTGGTGAAAGTTCTAATCGATAATGGGTCTACCTTAAATGTTCTTCCTCATTCAACCTTGATGCAGCTGCCAGTAAATCCATATCATATCCAAACTAGCAGCATGATGGTCAGAGCTTTTGATGGAACTAGAAGGGAGGTACTTGGGGATATTCCATTTCAGTTAGAAATTGGGCCTAGTAAGTTTGATGTCTTTTTTCAAGTAATGGACATAGAATCTACTTATACAATGCTTATGGGAAGGTCATGGATACATGCTGCTGGAGTAGTGTCATATACTTTACACCAGAGGTTGAAGTATATTAATGACGGAATGGTGATAACTGTTAAAGGAGAAGAGGAGATGCTTGTGAGCAAGCCCAGTTCTTTACCCTACGTAGAATCAGCAGAGCAAGCACTAGAGTCATATTTTCAATCCTTGGAATTGGATCAGTACAATGAGAAAAGGTCACAAGAGAGGATGTTAACCAAGTGATAGCCAGAATCATGGAGAAGAATGACTTTTAGATAAGGAAAGGCTTGGGGGTTAATCTGCAAGGCATTAATGCCCCTATTTCACTTCCCGAGAGTGTTGGCAAGCAAGGGTTGGGATATGAGCCCTTAAAAGATGAGCTGCTGGGATTGCAAGGAGATTGCCAAATAGGAGAAGCAAGAAGGATCCCTCATCTTCGTGAGACCTTTACTCCTGGGCCTGTGCATATCGTGAATACCTTGGAAGGTCATCATAAAAGAAGCTGTTGGATCTGGTGGGAGATGGAGCTAATGCCAGATGTGTTTCATTTTAAGTAATGATTGTCTATGTTATTTTTATTTTCATGTGACTGAAATCCAAAGTCATTTGAACTTTATTATATGATGTATTGGACCATATTTTATTTAAAAGTTTTAATGAAGCAGTTATTCGTAGAGCTTTGTTTCGTTTCTGTTTTCTTCAACGCTTGTCATTGTACTCATACTCTTTTCTTCATTTATTAATCATTGTCATATTTTTAATCTCCCAAGAGTTTTGTTAGCATGGATCCATTGTCCCAAGACGAGGCTCATGTATGTACGGTAATTGATTCTCATGTTGAATTTGATATGAACGGTTACTACCTTGATGAGAATATAGAACTTTCTGATAAATTTGCAAAAATGGTCAAGTCATATGAAAAGGCAATAATTCTCCATGATGAACAAGTTCAGATTATAAATATGGGCACTGAGAATGAAAGAAAGAATTAAGAATCGTTGATAACCCAGAGAAAGAAAAAATGATCGCTCTCTTCAAAGAATACATGGATGTTTTTGCTTGGTCCTATCAAGATATGCCAGGTCTCAATCCTGATATTGTGTCTCATAAAATTCCTTTGTATTCAGATTGTAAACCAATTAAACAAAAGTTGAGACGGATGAGGCCATAAATGTCTAGTAAAGTAAAGGAAGAAGTAATCAAGCAAATAGAAGCTAGATTTTTAGAAGTGTCTACTTATCCAGAATGGGTTGCTAATATAGTTCTAGTGCCTAAAAAGGATGATCAGGTGAGAATGTGAGTGGAGTTTCGAGATTTGAACAGGTCTAGTCTTAAAGATGACTTCTTTTTGTCTCATATAGACGTGCTTGTTGATAATACAACCAAGAATCATTGATACTCATTCATGGATGGGTATTAAGGATATAATCAAATGTCGATGGCTAAGGAAGATAAAGAGAAAACTGTGCTTATCACTCACTGGGGCACATAATGTTATAGAGTAATGTCGTTTGGGTTGAAGAATGTAGGGGCTACTTATCAAAGGGCTATGGTCATGTTGTTTCATGACATGATACACAAAGAGATTGAGGTGTACGTGGATGATATGGTGGCTGAGTCAAAAGAATGGGAGAGTCATGTGGACATACTTTGAAAGTTGTCTGAAAGGTTGAGAAAATACAAGCTGAGATTGAATCCCACCAAGTGCACTTTTGGCACGACATCAGGGAAATTGCTAGGGTTTATTGTCAGTGAGAGAGGTATTGAAGTAGGCCCAGACAAAGTTTGAGCAATCCGACGAATGCAACCTCCGAAATCAGAAAGAGAAGTCTGGAGTTTCCTTGGGAGGCTTAATTACATAGCAAGATTTATCTCAAATCCCACGCACATCTACGAACCAATTTTCAAATTGCTAAGGAAGAATAACCCGAGCAAATAGGATGAAAGGTGTCAGGGGGCCTTTGATAAGGTCAAAGAGTATTTACTCAATCCCTCAGTGCTTGTACCTCCGACCCTAGGACGGTCGCTTATTTTATATCTGATTGTGTTACATGAGTCAATAGGGAGTGTGCTAGGGCCACATGATGAAAGTGGAAGGAAAGAAATGATTATCTATTACTTGAGTAAGAAGTTTACTGAGTACGAGACAAAATATGTCCTGGTAGAAAAAACTTGTTGTGCTATAGTTTGAATGGCTAGTAGACTCCGACAATACATGCTATACCATACTACATGGCTAATCTCACGTATGGATCCAATCAAGTTCAACTTTGAAAAACCTTGGGCCTGTTTGAAATCAGTTTTTAAAAACTGTTTTCTGTTTTTTTTAAAAAAAAAAAACAAAAAAACTTGTTTGGTTTTAGCTGTTTTTGTTTCATTGTTTTAAAAACAATTCTCAAAATGTTGTTTTAAAAACAAGAAAACCAGAACAGGTGGGAGGTGTTTTTGTTCTCAAAACAACTCTTTTGTTCTCAAAACAACTCATTGACTGGAGAACAACTTGTTTTCATTAATGGCAATTTTGTAATTATCAACAATTGTCATTTTTCTTCTTCCTTCGATCAATTTCTTCTCCCATCACTACACCTCTTCAATTTCTTCCCTCATCCCATAGGGCTCTACTAAGTTACCCCAATACAGAAGCCTTAAGCTCAGATCGATCGCTCTTTCACTCTCAGCCGCACCCAATCTCGCTAGCTCGCACACTGCTATCAGTTTTACACTGCTTTAGATTCCTCTCTGGTCTCCATCGAGCTACAGCTCGTAGCCCCAACTGCACCTCAGCCTTCTGTTTTCCTTCAAGGTTTCCGATTTACCAATCTACCTTCGCAAGTGATCCTCTTTGCCGGTCGACATCTCCTGCTGCTGCCATCACTGACGTAGACTGTATTTTGCTTTCATAGAGCTCAATTTTGCCTCAGGTTTTGTCTTTGTTTCTATCTCTCTCTCACAAAGATTATCTGATCCCCCTCCTTCTATATTTCTTAGTCATTTCTGTGTAAATTCACTGGTTAACTAATTATTTTTATTGCGGGTAATTCATCTTGGGTTGAGATTTCAGAAGATTTTTTGATTCTCTTCCCCATCCTTTTTGGTCCCTTGCATGATAGCCATTAGCATTTGGGGTTGCTCTGTTGGTGTTAGTATAATTGCTATTAGTTAGTGGGGTGTGAAATAGTGGTTATATTTGATTCAATTGATATGTTAGGATCTAGACTTGCTTGAAGAGTTTTAAAAATTACTTGTGGGGACTCTACTGGAAGTATGAAGCTAAATTTGCAGCTTTTACTACTCCAATTAATTAATTATATATATATATATATATATATATATTTGTGTTTTAGTTTAGAATGAGTTCCCTTTTAGTTTTTCGGGTCTGGTCAATTTGGATCATAGTCACCCTCTGATCAAACTCACAGATAATCATTTAAGAGCTTGCTGGAAAGAAAAAAAAAGGCTCTGGAGTGCTGGCGCCCAGCGCTGGTTTCTGGCGCCCAGCGCTGGGGGTCCAGCGACAGCACCCTTCGAGGCCAAGGGGCTAGCGCCCAGCGCTGGGTTCTGGCGCTCAGCGCTGGAGTGCTGGCGCCCAGCGCTGGTTTCTGGCGCCCAGCGCTGGAGGTCCAGCGACAGCACCCTTCGAGGCTAAGGTGCCAGCGCCCAGCGCTGGTTACGCAGCGCTAGGCGCTGGGGTCTAGAAATAACATATTTCACTCAATAATCACAGTATAGATGGAATTAAACCATACCCACTTCAATAATCATAGTTATTTTAGTTGAAAGAAGCTTAGTCAGTCTAATGATCAATTTTGATGCTTGCTTGACCACATTCCCATTCTGCAGAACCTTTTTTTTTTTTTTCCTACGAATGGTTTGACATTCCGTAGTTGTTGTTATTTATCAGCTAGAAGTACAATTTAAATGAATCATGAGCTATAGAAGTTCACATTTTTATGGTTTATGAGGGTTTGAGCATTTTAGGATATGTGAGTTGTTTCATCTTAATCTTATTGTTTGTTATTTTTCTTTGAATTTTATCTAGTGTTATTTGTTGTCAATAAAACTCAATGGTGATGAATCTTGTTTTAATATTTGTTCATATAGATGGAAACTAATGAGGGCAAGCTTTGGCCTGATTCAATACTTAAAACTTACATTGACATCATGGTTGAAGAGGTCACCAAAGGAAATATGCCAAATGGTGTATTTCATACTAAGATATGGGTTTCCATAAAAGATAAACTTAATTCAATTACTCAACGCTCTTTCAATGTCAAACAAATAAAGCAAAAGTTCAATAGATTGCGATCAAAGCATTCCCAGTTCTCTTTACTGTTGCAACACACTGGATTTGGGTGGGATGCAGAAACCAACACCGTAACTGCCGATGAAACAGTTTGGCAAACTTATATTCGGGTATATAACAACTTGTGAATTTATTATTATTTTTAGTACCATTATTTTAAGTATGTTTAGTTCATTATTTTTTTTAAATGCTTATAGGCACATCCTGATGCTGCTCAATTTCAAAAAAAAGGTTGTGAGCACTATAAATTGTTGGGAATCATATTCAACAGAAGTACTGCAACTGGAGTACTTCATCATTCATCTACCCAAGATCCACCAAATACAGATGAAGAAAATGAGCTTGAAAATGAATACCTTAATGCTGGTCCATGTTAATATTGATGAAGATAGTTTAGATGATGTTGCCACACAAACAATTGAGCGCACCACATGTAGTGGAAAGCGCACAATTCAAGTTAAAGAGCGTAAGTCCAAGAAGGAACGTAGGACTTTACAAATGGGAGATGCACTTCAAGCATGGGCTGATGCATCAAAGGCAAAAGCAGAAGTTTCATTAGCTAAGGTTGAGCGGTTTAGGGCAAAGAGTGTCGAGGCCACTAGTTCTACGGTTGTAACGGCTGATTATTCTATTCCTAAGTGTGTGGCCGCTCTTGATGAGATTGAAGATGTTTCAGATGACATTTATCTGAAAGCCTTAGAAAAATTTACCAATCCTGATTGGAGGCAAATGTTTCTTACAATGCCTGGTGATAGGAAGAGGGCATGGCTAGGTAGACTTCAGTGAGAGTTTTCTTTTATTGGGTGGCTTGTTTTGCAGTATTTATGTTATATGTCTTAAAGTAATTTTAAAGGTGTTAGATAACACATGGGTAGACTTATTTATATATTGTCATGAACAATTTTATGCTTTAATTAATGTTATGTTGATAACAATATTTGATTACTTTGAGTAATATATTTGTTGTAAACATTTGATTTTATAATTGTTGAATACATTATAGTTATGTACATTTTATTTGTGTGACCGGTTTTCACCATGATGGATAAAAATAATACGTCATCAGATAGTGATACATGTAGTTTTGATGAGACATCATCAGATTCTGACGATGAATTAGCTGAGCTATGCATTATTAACATGATGTTTGATTATGAGCACAAATTTCTAAACAAAACCAAGGTTTGAACATCTGCATTAGCTGCACGTGAGTTTATTTTTGAGTTATTAAATGGATCAGGAACAACTTGTTTTGATTTGTTGCGAATGGAAAGGAGTGTTTTTTGAATTTTTGTGATGAACTGAAGAGGAAAAATTACTTAGATGATTCACGAGATTTGTTGGTGGAAGAACAAGTTGCTATGTTCTTGTTCATTATAGGACATAACGTTCGCTATAGAGTAGTAGCAGACCGTTTTCAACATTCAACAGAAACAATTTCTCGTTATTTTAAAGAAGTGTTGAGAGCAGTGTGTCAATTAGGAAAAGAGCTAATCAAACAAGAGTCTACAGAATTGCCTGCAAAAATTAAAGCTAACCCAATTTATTATCCATGGTTCAAGGTATGTGTTTTTGTTAAGAATTTACTCATGCACTTTTTAATTTTTTATTTCATTAATAATTTATTTTTTTTGTAATGGTTTGCTTGTAATAGAATTGTTTAGGTGCAATCGATGGCACACACATAAGTGCATGGGTTCCTGCTGAAAAACAAACAGCGTGCAGAGGTAGAAAAACAATTGTGACACAGAATGTGATGTGTATTTGTGATTTTAATATGATGTTCACATATGTCTATTCGGGGTGGGAAGGTAGTGCACATGATGCCAAGGTTTTTTTAGATGCACTTACTAATCCAAATGCAGAATTTCCATGGCCTACAAATGGTAAATATTATATTGTCAAAATTTTCTTGTTTTGCTAAAAATACACAATTTATATATTGTTTGTTAATATATATTTATTGATGTAGGCTCATTTTATCTTGTGGATGCTGGGTATCCTTGCACTGGAGGTTTTCTTCCCCCTTATAGAGGTGAAAGATATCATGCACAACAATATAGAGGTCGAGGTAGACAACCAATGAGTCATCAGGAGCTATTTAATTATAGACATTCATCACTAAGAATGACTATTGAGCGTTGCTTTGGAGTATTAAAGAACAGATTTCCTATTTTAAAATTAATGCCACCATACAGACCTAGTAGGCAACGACTCATAGTGACTGCTTGTTGTGCTATACATAATTATATACGCAAGTGGAATTTATGTGATCAATTGTTTGACATATGGGAAGATCTTGATGATGCAGAAGTAGAGGTTTTAAATGAAAACATAGACACGGGGGAGACAAGCTCCAACCAAGATAACTTGTCAAGATTATCTGATCAAGGGGCAGAAGAAATGGCAGCATATCGTCACTATATTTCAAATTGGATGTGGGTAGAACATAACAATTCTTCTTAATAATTTGTATATATTAACTTATATAATTGTTAATGTTATTTTTGTACCACATATTATTAGTATGAACAAATATAAATGATGTTGTTATTTATTTTAGAACAATATATTTAAATGTATTAATGCCATATCAATATTATATTAAATTTTATAATAATTTTTTTCATTTTTACTTAGTTATTCTTCACATATTCTCATTAAAACATTACCATAATTTATTTACAAAATTAGTCATTATCAAAATGTATAAAAAAAAAAAAAACTTTAGGCTTGTTTCTCGTATCAAACAAGTTTTCTGTTTTTTTGTTTTCAAAACTTGTTTTTAAAACAATTTTACCAAGCAAGTTTTCTATTTTTCAGTTTTTAAAAATTATTTTCAAAACAGTTTATCAAACAGATTTTTTTATACTTTTGTTTTGCAGAACAATTTTTAAAAATAGTTTTCAAAAATAGTTTTTAAAAACAAAAAAATTAAAACACTTTCAAACAAGCCCCTTATCTTTCGGGACAGTTAGCAAAATGACAAATTACCCTTTCTGAGTATGACGTGATGTATATGACTGAGAATGCAGTAAAAAGGAGTGTAATCGTTGATCATTTGGCTGAAAGTCTCATTGATGATTATCAGCTCATGAAATTTGAATTCTCGGATGAGGACATTTTTGCAATTGAAAAGGAGAATGAGGAAGGACAAGATGAAAGATGTACTTTAATGGGGCAGTAAATGTGTACGGGAAAAGGATTGAAACCGTGATTGTATCACCGAAAGGGGAGCAATTCCCAATAGCCATCAAGTTGGAGTTTGATTGTACTTATAATGTGGTCGAATACGAAGCTTGTGTGAGGGGTTTGCAAGCAGCTTCAGATTTAAAAATTGACACTTTGGAAGTTTTTGGGGATTCTGCCCTTATTATCTATCAAGTGAAAGGAGAATGGCAAACTAGAGATCCAAAATTAATTCCGTATCAGAAGTATCTAGCCATCAAGTCTTTTTTGGTGCAACCAGTACAACTAAAATTAGAAGATAAGCCCACCTACTATTCAAATGTAGAAGAAGAGCCTGATGGTCGTCCTTGCTATCATGATATCATGCAATACATCAAACTCAGAGAGTATCTAGCTGGGGCAAATGAAATTGATAAAAAGACTATTCGGTGTATGGCGTTAGGTTTCTTTTTTAACAGAGAGATTCTTTATAAAAGAAGTCATGATGGCACACTCTTGCAGTGTGTTGATGCGAAGGAAACTAATCGTATTTTGAGTGTTGTTCATGATAGAATATGCTCTACACATGCAAATGGTCATATGATAACTCGAAAAGTATTAAGAGCTGGGCATTATTGGATGATAGTAGAGAGAGAATGTATTAATTACTTCAAAAAATGCCATAAATGCCAGATTTATGCAGATCGCATCAATGCTCCACCATTTTTTCTTCATAATCTGACAACACCCTGGCCGTTCTCAATGTGGGGAATTGATCTCATAGGATCCATCAATCCAAAGACCTCTAATGGGCATCGTTTCATCCTAGTGGCAATCGATTGCTTCACAAAATGGGTGGAAGCAGCTTCATATGTTAAAGTGACCCAGAGAGCAGTTGCCAAATTCATAAAGATGAACATTATTTGTCGATATGGGCAACCTAAGAGGATCATCACCGACAATGCTCCAATGCTTATTTTTCTTTACTGTCGGACTTGTTAGTTTTCTCAGGGAGCTCTCAATGTTTTTTTTTTTTTCTAATTGAAGCTACAGGACTTTGATTTGAGTGATTGTTATCTTGTTAAAACCATAAGACGTGTGTCTTCCATATGTGCAGTTTTTAGGTTTTTTGCATATTTCTATTGCTCTTAGTTTTAGTTTGAATATAAAGGTCTATTTCTATACATTGTTGCTGCCCTAACTTATTTTCACTGTTATTCAACAATGCCTTCATGCAGTTATTCCATGCATTTTATGTCACTTTTGGTACAGTTTTATGTTACTGTTGACATTTTTTTTTCTGCTATTTTGTGTCTAATTACCCTACTATTTTGACATATTTACATTGTTGTCTTGGTACATTCCTACTGTTATTTTAGTGCATTTTATCCCAGCTATTCTAGGCATGTTTGGATTTATTTTTGCTCCCGGTTTTGACCTTAAAGTGATGACTATTTAAGTTTATTTTGGTCACTATTTTGATGTTAAAATAGTGATTATTTGGGTTTAATTTTATCGATTTTTTATTTGATATTGTTACTAACATTCACTATTCATGTTTGGATTTTTTTCCATGAGCTTTCAATGTTGATACTTGGAGATTTTGGCATGATGAGAATTTGATCTTAAATGACTAATCGATAGTTTAGAGTTTGAGAATTATTTCATCACTGCTTTATATTATTAATTAAGCCTCTATCCCCAAATCATTGTATCATTACGCATAACATTTAGAAATTATTGTTAGGAGTTACAAAATTCATAGACCCTTTGATTATGATGCAAGGATAAGATTGACGATCCTATATGAGATATGTTTCTTTTATTTGACCTAGACAAAGATAAGCGCCACTCTGACGGGCACAATATGAGATGAACGAGTAGAAGGATTTGAATATGTTAGAATTCATGGATATCATGTTTATTTTCTGTTATTAATTAGTGACTGTAGTGTTTATTTTAATAATAAATAAAATATATTTTCAGCCACATTTTGTCTTATTCTTTGCATAACTAATTTAGGATAACTGTGTTTAGACGGATGTTGTGGATGCCTAACACCTTTCACAAGCATAAACAAACTTTTGAACCAATATCTGGTGCACAGAACATTTTAAAAAATAAAATAAAAAGGGTTTCCAATTGTACCATACTTTCTAAAACAATTGGTGGTGACTCATATTTTTATTAAATTTGGTCAACCATCAACGTCGTGACTGCTTTCGGATACGTTGTGATAGTTTGACAACTCTACTAGGGATTGGTTAGAGAGTTGCCCAGTAAAGTAGCTATGCAAATTAGATGTGACCAACATTTATTTTATTTATTCTAAGTTATTTTGTATCTGTTGTATTTATTTCTGCATTTGTAGATAGCCTTATCTTATTGCATATGCCTCTATTTTCTTTGCAGTTGAGGTGGTTTAGGCAAATTTTAGGTTTAGTTATGTTTGCTCCTCCCGCACACTGAGCACTTAAACTAACCCCGCACATTACTCATCGACTTTACACCTGAGCTAAATGAACTTTAAGATTAAAATGGGCCCCAATGTCATTACTAGGAGGTTTATTCTTTTGTGGTTTACATGAAAACTTCCGCTTGGATTGTAGACCATTATGCTAATTTGGGTAAATTGATGGTTATCTCATAGTGAACTAGGTTAGTAGGGTGTGATTTTCATCATTCTGATGAAGGTAATACAAGAAATTGACTTTTTGAGGACTGACAGTACTATTACCAAACTGTCCACGTTATATAGTCGTAATGCTATCCGATTTAGGTTAGAACTTGGCCGTTAGGCTAGAAACCCTAACTCTAAGGTGACCTGTCTGTCTGGTTCGTGAGAAATTTCATGGTAAATTTTTTTTTTTATATATTTTTTGGACTATTTTTTTTTATAAACATTTAATTAAATTAATAAACAAAATAAAAGGTAATATAGTAAAATATTATTAATAAAATCTTATTAAACTAAAAAAATGTTATACAATATAAAAGAAAGAATACAATGAAAAGCCCTAAGCACTGCTTTTCCTCGTTTGTCCCTAAGTATTGAGTTGAGTCATTGTGATCGTTAACGGGCGTTTATGGGGCCGAACCGAATGCTGGACCCTAGCATTATTGCAATAAGTCTCCCAACATAGCTACAAAGGCCTTCGTGAATATGCCCATGGGATCTAGTGCCTGGGGCATTGGGTAGAGGCAAACCACTTTTTACTGCAAGCTTGCCATTTAGGTCAGCATCTCAAATATTTGAATGATTTATCTAATCTAGGGGTATTCATTTAGAAGATTCCTCCAAGCGAGAGAGCCCTTGTTTTCACTTACTACTCTAAGATGATAGATATGGTAAATATCAGGGTACAAGAGCTAGTTATGATTGCCAAGGTAAACTACTAGGATCCATTTTATTGTTGTTTAACTTTTAAGGACATAGACCTTATAGTAACTTTAGAGGAATACATCATATGTTGGGGATACCTTTGACTAAGGGGAGTTAGGTGTATATTTTAGTAAGCATAAGGTGGAGGTTGCGGAATTTTTTGGGGTTAGCAAGCAAGAGTTGCTGAGAGAGAGGAAGGGCAACGAAGAAGAGACTCATGTGTGGCCCATGTATTTTTTGAGGGGTGTATGCTAACCTCAATGGACTAGATAAAGTGGGAGAAGCTACGCCAACAATTGATGTTGGTCATATTTAGGCTAGTGCTTTTTTTGAGTAACAAGAACTCGATTAGCAATGAAGCGATAGACGTCTTCTACAAGGTTATCTTCAATGGTGTGAATCTCGTCCCGGTCATTCCCTTCAACCTTTTTATCCTTTCATTGGTGTAGAAAGAGAGGAGGCAAATTACAATGTTGTTCCCAGTTGTTGTACGTCTAATTATTTTGCCACGTTTTGGGAAGGAAATTTAATTGCATGAAAAGATATGTTCGGACCAAAATCTTCTCAAGAATTTTCATATGATGAAGGTATCTTAGGAATGGAACATACGGAGATGGTTGGAAGAGCTGGATAAAGGATTCGAGCAAACTGTTTGGGGTTTTAGCATTTTAACTAGCTGTGGAGAGTTTTTGTGGGTTTCGCTCATGGGAACTGGTTGGTATGTGACCTCTGCTCCTCTCTTGGTACTTCGTCAATTTGGTCATTTGCAATTTATCCCATAAACTAAAGAGCTTTCAAAGATTGATTTCGAGAACATAGATCAAATGGATGTGGATAAAATTGAGAGGATCATTCAAGATTGGAAGCGTATGGCTATTCATGAAGAGAATTTTAGCCCGGTTGGGAGGCGCATTGAAATGGAGTAGAAGAATTGGTTTCAGTCCCGAGAAAATAATTTGGGGATGTCAAAGGTGATCCAACATGCACATATAATTTTGTTTGAAGATTCCAAGACTGATCAAATGGTTAGAGAGATATTTAAGTTTGAAGAAATAAAAGGAAAATTGTCATAAGCCGAAGAAGAGAAGCAAAGGATAAAAGAAGAGAACGCCCTATTGCAACAAAAAATACATGAAATAGAGGCATGTGATGTAACTCGATAGCTAAATAGAGAGGTAGTTCACAATAGGGGAGAATCAACTAAATATAGGGAGAAAGTTGCATCTTTAGAAAAAAAAAATACAAAAAGAGGGGGATGTTCATGGGCAACATGTGATTAGCATGGAGGAAGAGGTTCATGAATCCAAGAGGAAGAGGTTTGAAGCTGAAGATGATGCGAGATCAAAAGGGGAAAAATACAAAGATTTGAGTTTACAAGTTGAGGACCTCCAAGATGAATTAGAAGAACTCAGAAAGTACGTCACCTTCAGAGGAGATGTAATGGTTCATTCGGAACAAAAGCATAGAATACATGTCGAGGGCCTGCAATTCCAAGTTGAAACATTGCTTCGACATGTCTTGGTTGTTGAAGGAACACTTAATTATTGTTTGAAGCCTATCCCCGAGGTTGAAAATTTGATAGCTAAATGTAAAGAGATGTTGATTGATATTTATGGGCTGAACTACTTTTATGTAATCTCTTCGATGAACATTTATGTAATGAGAAGCTTTCAAAGGCCAATGGATATTGAATCAGTGAATGTAATAGAAGAGTTTTTGTTCCGAATTGCTCTTGCTTGTTGTGTAAAAGTGTTTCTTACCAGAAGCTATATGCTTTCACGAGATTCAGTCACGCTAATATCTCTTATAGGTACCTATTTTTTTTTTTTTAAAAGAGATGAGCCCATTGTTTTAATTGCACCAATCAAAAGTCCGAAGCCATGCTAATAATCCGTAAAAAAGAAAATCTTAATTTTAGTCATTTTGCATTATTTACCATTTATTTTTCTTTTTCATTAGGTAATTCATAATTAGTCATCTAAAGAAAACAAAGTTTAATCAAAAGCACTGGGTAAAAAGGTCAATTGGGCTCATATTAAGAACCATCAATATAATGGAAGAAAATTAGGAGCAGTGTCGTAATCTTAGGGCTAAGTTTGATGAATTGAAATATCGTATAAACGAGATAATGGAGCTTTTTACTGAGAGCCTGAAGCTGAAGGTTGTGGACGAAGAGCAAAGTGGTGTCAATCCTCCAATTTCCCATATAATACATTTGTTGACATAACTGTCAAATGAGACAACTTCTACAACTTCCGCTCCAATATGGGGAATGCTTCCACAGATTATGCATTCTATAAATCTGACACATGGATACAATTCAAATTTAACAATTCTTCAAGCCCAACTAGCTGATGTTGTGCGCACCATCTCACTATCTCTCTCGGGCCCATTTTCTCTCCATAAGGAAGTTTCATTTAATCCAAATTAAAATCAAGGAAGCGTTTATGTGTCCACTCATCTAATTACTTATTATGTTGTACAAGAAGCTTTAGAGATAGTTTCTTTGGGGAAGTAGATGGAAGAGTTGAAGAAGGTGAGGTTGAGGGTAGAATCAATGGAAAAAAACATAGGCGCTTTTGAAAGAAAAGATTAAGATGATGTAGGGATAATAGGCATATGAGCCAGTGGATAAACCATAGGCGCTTTTGAAAACATAGGCGCTTTTGCATCTCCTGCATAAACCATCCAACAAAGGATTCCAGCGCTGTAGCATTCAAACTGAAGCCAAACTCCAAGGAATCCCACACCTCACGCACCTCAGGGCATAAAAAAAGAACATGTAACAGCGTTTCTTGATGCTCTAGACAAAGACCGCTGAGGTTGGGTAAATCAATACCCGGTCGGGGATGTCAACGCATGTGTATTGGGCAAGATATTTTTACAGCAACGCCAAAAAAAATGCTTGCATTTATTAGGCAATTTTAACTTCCACACTTTCTGCCATACCGCATGCCTTTGGCTAGTGGTAGCGCTTCATTTTTCATTAACATGTAACTGGTAAGTAGAGTTAATCAAGAACACTACATTCCTTGTAAACTTCCAATAAACAGATTTGCTATGGTTTATGTGACTCAACGGTATATCACAGACCAACCCAGCTTCTTCTTCATTAAATACCAAGTACACAAAGTCCACATCCCATGCCTTACAATCACGTAGGAACAACTCATTAACTGGGAGCACAAACAACTTTTTTGGCAAGATAGATTGCACACAGCTGTCCCCACTTCTTGGTACCCATGGATCCCTACCCATCACCACCATCTCACCATTCCTTATACAAAACACGAGGCCCTTCTTAAGCATTGAGAAACCAGCCATAACACTTCGCCAAGTATAAGGTAGATTATTGCCCAGAGGCGCATCCAAAAGGATGGACTCTTGTTGAAATTTTATATTTGAAACTTGGTATAAGACATGCTAAGTATATCTTAAGTGTATTTTCATATATTTCTTGATGTTTTGATGCTTAAATATATATGTCAATACTTTCATATTTATATAATTTTGAATATATCAATTTAGGCTTTATGGCGTCATTAGATTTTAAATATTGTAGTGTCATGTCTTATGCATGTGTCCTTGTCTATGCTTCAAAACTCCAAACCAATTAAGTTTCTATTAATTTTTTGGTTTGGTATTTTTTTTTTCATGAGACTTACCATCCCAACACGAAATCCAGAGCTCGTACTGTAGCTTGTTGATCCCGATTGTCTTCTGAGTACGGAACGGTCCATAAACTATCACACCTTTTTGAGATGCCAGGATAGTGCACAAATATACCAAGGTTTATTTTCCTTTTGAAATTTAGTAACACCCATTATCTTAGAGCTTCAGAGTTCTTATCAGATGTACTGAACCTGATGCTTAGTCTTGTATACTTGGACAACAGCCGCTTGAGATAGATGTAGGTTGTGCGCAACAACATAAGGCTCTCTCCCTGGATCGCCACATCGACCTGGTGCAAAACTTCCATCAACATATCCATTGATTTATTACAAACTTTGCTTCATAGTCATAGTCATACGATTATAATAGCTAGCATGGGTATGAGCGTGGGGTGTCATTCACACAATGGAACAACTTAAGAAGCCATCGTATTTATCTTCTAAAGCTTGGGGCAATCCACATGATAAAGGGTCACAAATGGCGTCAAACCTGCAATAAAGGAAACTCAACTAATTTAGTAAAATTATTAGTTGGATGAATCTCTTAATTATGAAAAAAAAGATACTGTAAATTATGAAGGTTGAATCTTTGACCATTGGCCAGGAGACCAATGATTTGGTTGTTGTAATAGTGGATTCCTTCTTGATTTATGCTCCACTTAGCTTTCCATCTGCACATTATTTATTGACATGGTTAACATGAAAAATGCAACAAGGAAGGTAGAAATGATATGAGTTTCACTTACTTCGTAGTATCCTAGACCAAGAGATGGAGAATCTATAAGCATCTGTGTTCATATCCTTCATATTTACCTATAACATTCAGTGAAGTGAGTCATTATATTACGGGGAAAAAGACTGAGGAAAAGAAATATATCTTCAAAAAGAGTTCTTTATTCATGTTCATCTCTATTATTTATGGTGAGTTTAAAACAATCAAGTTGCCAGTATATTCCTATGATTAATTTGGACTTACTTTATAGTGATGCCATGAGTCAAAGGCAACATCTCCATTGCTTCTGTCTCTAATTTTTTCTGCAAGACAATTCACCGATCAAAAATAACATTTGCATGTGCATAAATAATTTAAGCCGAAAGCATTTTCTTTCTCTATTAAATACCATTGATGTGTGACAACTTCCACAGTATCATCAATAATGTTGTTATAACATACTATAGTACCTACTTAAGGCAATTGCATTTCATTTGAAAAAGAAAAATTGTAATTATTGTAGGAATTCACATAAAGAAAGAGAAACAACTCATTCTTCATGTCCCATATTTCTAAGCATAAAAGAAAGGGGGAAATTAAGTAAAAAAGGAAGAACTATAGCCTTAAGTTGAAGAAGAATAATAAATAACAACAAAAAATCAAATTTGTAAAGAACCATTGGAACCCAATCTCTGCTTACAGTTTAGAATCTAAAAGAAAGAAATCAACCTAGATATTTATGGGTAAAGGTATCCCATGCACTTTGCCCCTATTGTTAACTGCACCTTTGATCTACATTGTCAAAAAAAAAACATTAAATACTCTTATTGCTAATATTCATGAAAGATGTTTGAAAGTTGTTTTGTTATTTTTCTGGTTTGTTACTTCACAATAGAGATGCAATACAATCTTGTGGAACTAGTTATGGTGGGCTGGTCAATGAATAGTTGAGGATCTTTGGAAGCCTGATAGGACATCAAAAGGGTGTTAGACTTGAAGCCAAGGCAGATGGGTCTTATGGCCTAGGAATCTTTAGCCGTGGCAAAGTCTGACCTTTTCGGTGGAGTCTTGTTACTGTTTGCTCCAACCAATGGATAATGATAATAGATTTATTGTTTTGACGGGGAGGTTTGCGATGGTTAAAAGTATATTAATGCAGGTCTAGTCCATTAATGGTGAAAATGATGAGTATTCTAAGTGAGAATCTCAAAGAAGGAGAAATGCTTTTAATTGTGGAGAAATGTTAGGATTAAGGATTGTGGATATCCTAAAGGTTGATACTTGGAGGACATTCAAAGAGGATGTTCTATGGGTGTTAGTTGTTTAAGTAATGGTTAGTTCTGGAAATTCTAATTGTTGGGAGAAATTTGGTTCTCCCTCTTGTTGTTCTCTCTCTAGTTCTCTATTGTTGGTCCTATTGCGCTTATAATGGTTTAAGGTTTAGGGTTGAGGGTTGAGGGTTAAGGGTTGAGGGGGTTGGGGGGTTTGAGGGTTGAGGGGTTGAGGGGTTTTAGGGTTGAGGGTTTAGNAGGGTTTAGGGTTTAGGGTTTAGGGTTTAGGGTTTAGGGTTTAGGGTTTAGGGTTTAGGGTTTAGGGTTTAGGGTTTAGGGTTTAGGGTTGAGGGTTGAGGGTTGGGGGTTGAGGGTTGAGGGTTGAGGGTTGAGGGTTGAGGGTTGTGTTTTGATGGGGAGGTTTGCGGTGGTTAAATGTATATTAATGCAAGTCTAGTCCATTAATGGTGAAAATGATGAGTATTGTAAGTGAGAATCTCAAAGAAGGAAAAGTGCTTTTAATGGTGGAGAAATGTTTGGATTAAGGATTGTGGATATCCTAAAGGTTGAGACTTGGAGGACATTCAAAGAAGATGTTATATGGGTGTTAGTTGTTTAAGTAATGGTTAGTTTTGGAAATTCTAATTGTTGGGAGAAATTTGGTTCTCCCTCTCGGTGTTCTCTCTCTAGTTCTCTATTGTTGGTTCTATAGTGCTTAACATGGGTTTAGGGGCTTAAGGGTTTCAGGGCTTAGGAGTTTAGGGCTTAGGGTTAGGGGTTTTGGGGCTTCAGGCCTAAGGTTAGGGGTTTTGGGGATAAGGGGTGCTTAGGGGCGATTAGGGGTGCTTAGGGCTTAGGGGGGTGTATGATTCAGGGTCTATGGTCTAAGGTCTAGGGTCTAGGGTTGAGGGTTGAGGGTTCAGGGTTCAGAGTTGAGGGTTTCAAGTTTCGGGTTCAGGGTTCGAGGTTTAGGGTTCGGGGTTGAGGGTTCAGGGTTGAGGGCCTAAGGTTTAGGGTTCTGGGGTTTATGGTCTAGGGTTTAGGGGTTCGGGGTTAGGGTTTTGGGGTTAGGGGTTAAGGTTTAGGGGTTAGGGGTAAGGGTTTAGGGGTCAGGGTTTAGGTTTAGGGTTTTGGGTTTTAGGGGTTCAGGTTTTAGGTTCAGGGTTTAAGGTTTTTTAGGGTTTAAGGTTCTTGGCATTTTAGGGTTTAAGGTTTTTTAGGGTTTAGGGTTCTAGGGGTTAGGGGTCTAGGATTTAGGGGTCTAGGATTTAGGGGTTTAGGGGTCTAGGATTTAGGGGTTTAGGGTTTAGGGGTCTAGGGTTAAGCGTTTTCCCATGCTTTTTGAAGAACCAAAGTCTCAGCCTCCACCTCGTTCCACCAATCATCAAATTCATCTGGACACTGGGGTTTCTTCGGTGAATGTTCGGCCATACAAATACCCTGACTTACAAAAAAATGAGATTCAGGCCATGATTAAGGAAATGGTTTTGTCTGGTATCATTCGGAACAGCACCAGCACTTTCTCTTCTGCACTATTGTTGGTGAAAAAGAAAGATGGGTCATGGTGTTTTTGTGTGGATTACAAACCTTTGAATGCTATTACTATCAAAAATCGATTCCCTATTCCAACAATTGATGAATTATTGGATGAACTTTCTGGAGTTTAATGGTTCATGAAATTAGACTTGTGGACAGGCTACCACCAAATTCGCATGGCTGAGCAGGATGTTCACAAAACGGCTTTCAGGACTCATGAGGGACATTACGAGTTGTTGGTAATGCCATTTGGGATATGCAACTCCCTTACCACTTTTCAAGCAACAATGAATTCACTCTTCGACCTCTACTTGCGTAAGTTTATCATTGTCTTTTTTGACAATATTTTGATTTATAGCAAATCATTGAATCAACATCTTCAGCATTTGGAACTAGCTCTTAATTGTCTTAAAGATGCTCAATTCTTTCTAAAAAAATCTAAAGGTTCATTCTGCCAACAAACAATGGAGTATTTGGGACACGTGATATCTACAACGGGTGTAGCCCCTGATAATGAGAAAATTGAAGCAATGATGAAATGGCCAGTTCCAAATTCAATTAAGGCATAATGGGGTTTCCTGGGACTCACTAGTTTTCATCGCAAATTTATTAGGCAATATGCCTCCATTGCAGCCCCTCTCACTAATCTTTTGAAGAAAGATGCTTTTAATTGGAATATTGTCACACAAGAGGCTTTGTGCCTTAAAACAAGCGTTGGCTTCGGCACCTGTTTTAGCCCTTCCCAATTTTGAGCAAGAATTTGTATTGCAAGCTTTGTCCTCGTCTAGCTTCATCTTCTACCTATGTCTGAGAACTCCATGCCATTACCAGTACAGTCAAGAAATGGCGGCAATATCTTTTGGGCCAGAGGTTCATCATTGAAATGGATTAGAAAAGTATCAAGGAATTAATAACACAAGTAATACAGACTCCGGATCAGCATTTTTATTTATCCAAGTGATTGGGATTTGACTATATTATGAATTACAAGCCGGGTAGTGAAAACCAAGCAGCAGATGCCTTGTCAAGAGTTCCCTTTGATGAACAACGACAGTGCCTTGCTTTGTCTATCCCTCACTTTCTCTTTGTTGATAAATTGAAAGCCGAAATAGCCACTGATCCAGACCTCCTTCAGCTGTGAAATGAGATTCAACAAGAACCTTCTAAACATCCCCTCATGCACACCTCGGATGGACTTCTATTCTTTAAAGGGAAACTTTTTTTAGGTTCTAACTCTTCCCTAAAGCATGCCTTGATTGAGGAATTTCATGCATCTCCGATAGGAGGACATGCAAGAGTTGCTAAGACTGTGAGCCGTTTGTTTGACAATATCCATTGGGTTGGTCTCAAAACTAAGGTTGCTAAGTTTATTAAAGAATTCAGTGTTTGCCAGCAGATTAAGACCCCAACTCAAGCCCCAGGGGGATTGTTACAACCTATTCCAATTCCTTCTCATTTATGGGAAGACCTCTCTCTAGATTTCATCACAGGGCTGCCTCCATGCCAAGGCAAAACCACTATTTTAGTTCTAGTGGATCATTTTTTCAAAGGGGCTCATTTTGGCACTCTTCCTACTCATCACTCAGCGACCCAAGTTGCAGATCTCTTTCCTACCATGGTGTGCGAGTTACACGGTTTTCCTAAAAGTCTGATATTAGACAGGGACCCTATTTTCCTTAGCCCTTTTTGGCGGGAATTATTTCGGTTTAGTGGCACAAAACTCAGAATGAATACTGCTTATCATCCACAATTTGATGGTCAGATAGAGGTGGTCAACAGAACCTTGAAGCAATATTTGCGTGCCTTTGTTCACAATGAACCCAAACAGTGGGGCTGTTTTCTTCACTGGGCAGAATGGTGCTATAACACTTCTGTTCACTCTTCTCCTGGGTTCACATCCTTCCAAGTTATGTTTGGCAGACCTCCACCTGCTATTCCTCATTATATAGTAGGTTCCTCTTCACTTGCAGCTGTAGAATTTGATTGCAGCGCCAGGGACAGAATTTGTGACAAGCTGCGAAAGAACCTTGAGAAATCAACTAGTTATGAAGGAAATAGCTGACAAGAAATGTTCTAAGGTGTAGTTTAATGTGGGAGATTGGGTTTATATCCAACTCAGGTCGTATAGACAGGTCTCAGTTGCTGGGAGGAGCAACCAGAAGCTAACAAAACGATTCTATTGCCCCTTCTAAATTTTGGAACGCATAGGACCAGTTGCTTATAAGTTGGATCTTCCCCCATCAGCAAAGATTCACAATGTGTTCCACTGTTCTATTCTCAAATTGCACCATGGTCCTCTGCACACTACTGTTTTAGCCCTTCCTCCTGAAATTGTTGGCCATCAACCTCTCATCCAACCAGTAGCTATTTTGGATTGCACAACCACTTCTTCAGAATCAGGACATCATGATATGGTCTTGGTTCAATGGCAAGGTCTACCCCTTGAAGATACTTGATGAGAAGAGCTGTCTCAATTGCAGGTAGATTACCCACAGATACACCTTGAGGACAAGGTGATTGTGAAAGAGGGAAGGAATGATAGGGAGGTATTAGCCCATGCCCATGAACCAGAAAACCAGCATTATGCAGCAAGAAATACAGGTTCAAATACTAGACCAGCACGTGTTAGTAAGAAGCCTGCTTGGTGGAACAATTACAAAAACTTCTAGAATGTTATGGAATCTACAGTTAGTTAGATCCGGGGATTTAAGAGTTGCCTAGCTGTAATTCTGTTATTGAAATGCATTTGGTTATATAATGTAATACATGCAGAGTGAATGAAGTAAGTATCATTTCAGAAAATTCCTTCTTCTCTATTCTCTTTGGAGGTACCTTATCCTCTCAACTAAGGCTTTCCTTTCTGTAGCCTAGAACATCAGAAACACTTGGGGTTTTTTCAGGAAAATCACATACTGGGGAAAATAAGTTCAGCTGAAGATGTTTTCCATAAGATTGCATTGTTTCTGTTGTTCGTTGTAAACAACGAAAAAATTTTGATCTTGTTTGGAGTAAAAAAGAAAACAAACTCTGTCTTCAGTTTCTTAACAATTGATTTTTGATACAATTGCTAAAGTAAGAAAAGTACTTGTCTTGCTAATAAAAGAAAAAAAGGGGTTTGGTACTTTTGTACTTTGCTTAGACGGGATATGATTTTTATGTACTGCTGGAGTAAATGACTAAGCTAGAAAATGACTTACCATAATTGCAAGATGGAAGTCATTCTCTGCCTTATAAGCCACAGTTTTAAATTTCTTAAAATTTGATTTTTCTTTGACAAATTATTTTCCGTCCCCAAACATCAGAAGATGAAAATATATTTTCCTGGAAAATGTTTTTCTAAAAACAAACAGAGTATGATATTAAACCTACATTTTAATTCATTTAAGAACTGGAGAGCAAAGTATTAGAAGTGGAAGATGTAAACTATGATATTACCATAAATGCCATGTTTTGTTTAGTGACTTAATATGCCTTATCTGTAGGTTGGGATGCTGTATTTGATTGTAGAACACAGCGATATAGATATAAAAGGATCTTGAAGACGAAAATTCTACAATCCTCATGGATGTTCACTTGAGAGAGAGAGAGAGAGAAGAGATCAAACTCCAAGCACTGGACTGGATGCTGGAGCTTTTATATGGTTTTTTGTTGATACGAATATTCTAGATAAACTGATCTATTGATCATTTAGTTATGATTAGCTGCCGTAAGGACAAAGTAGAAGGAGGAATATTCGTAAGTGGTGTTATGTTTTAGTTATTGGTTTCTTGTAAAATTTGAAATGGTTGTCTGTTATGGTGGTTCTCTGTTTACTATAGTATGTGTTAAAAGCTCTGGAGCTCCTTTTTATTGACTTGAACCCCTTAATTCTACTTTTCCTTGCTATTCTTTTTAAAACTTTAAATGCTAGGTTTTTGGCTATTAGATGGATAATGCTTAAGTATATAGAGAATGGGATCCATTATGTAGGCTATGTTTTCTTTAGAGTTTGTCAACAAGAAAAAGAGGAAGTTCTGATAGATCTTGGATGTCGATGTCGAGGTGGACTTGCTAAAGCACACCAAACATGCATAGAAACTTGGTTTCGTATGAAAGGATCAAACAATTGTGAGATATGCCAGTAAGTTTTTGGCTTCACTCATGATATGTATTTAGCAAAATTCTGAAGAGTATCTTTGTTTTGACTTTCACATTTATGCAGGGACGTAGCTGCAAATGTGTCACTTCCTGAACCCCAGCCAAATGTATGTATCTTGTATTCTATATTTTCTATGGTCAAGGCAAAAAAAAGAGGGGCGGGGGGATTTGTAGGGTAGAATTAGGCATAATGTATGCTTAAAGGCAAACACCCAATCCTTGAATTTTTGGATACACATTTCTGTTTTATTAACAGTACTTTATGCTAAGGGTTAGCAACTTAAGAAGGATCTGTGTGTAGTTAAATTTGAGCATATGAATATTCACTGCCAAGCCTCTTATTTGCTCTTCCTTGTGGATAATTTGAAACAGGAAAGAATATGTGGTTAGAATTGGGGGTCAGAAGAAGAGTATAATTGATTTTATGATGTATATATACAGTATCTTATATGCATGCATCAGTTGTAAATTTTGTGCTTTATGGAGCAGACTGATTACTGGGTATGGAGGGTTGATCCAACCATCAGGGCACGGGATCGTGAAAGGGTGAGGAGGATACTGCTCCAGTTATGTTACTTTCTGAATTTACTATTCATTTATGTGATCTGCATCCAATATTTCTTTGTAACAGGGATGCTTTAGTCCACTTTGGGTCGCATTCTCAATCCTTATTGGTGGTCTCCTGTTGGATGTGCTAATATCCATAACTCTTGGTGTCTCTGCACTACCTGTAAATATAATAATTGGTATATGTTTTGCATCACACTTATGTGACTTTACTTCCTGTTGTTAATGGAAATTGTGAATTTACCAAATTTAAAAGTAACATGATGGTGCTAATACCCAAAACACTTCCCAGGTGTTATTGTTGTGCTAGGACTTGGAACAGCTCTCCGGCTAGCCCTGGAATTTTGCCATGAGTGGAGTTTGAGGCGAGTTGTGCAGAGGGTGGAAACAAATGAAAATGTTGGTACCACCCTTCTTTGTAGGTAATCTTCCATAGATTTTGACAAGATCCTATAGTGTTGGGTGCTGTATATTATCTTCCGTTTTCTATTTTGGTTTTTACATATTGATATTCCAGAATGTACCAAGAACTTCCCATAATTGTTATACATGTTCTCTATAAATGCTTCCTTGTTTTTCCCTTTCCTTTTGGAAGAGAAAGGTGGTTGATTGAAGGGACGGGGGTTTTCTAAGATTATATTGGGATTGTGATAGGGAATTAGGGATGCAAATACAGGTTTAGGTTGGACACTAACATATTCGATCAGTATTTGGTGGAATACTGAAATTTTCAACACAGCATGGAGAGAAAGCAGGCGAGATAAGAAAGCTGTGTCTTTTTCACTCCATGTTATTGTGCAATATTTTTCTTTTTCTTTTCCTTTTCCTTTTCCTTTTCCTTGTTCTAGGTTGTGGGTCAAATGGAGTGGATGGAAAATGGCAATGGGATACTAGATGGGTTTTTCTGAGCTGCTTCGCTAGCCAATCAACCCAATATTTATTTTTTTTTGCTACTACCCAACCAAAGCTTAAAGTTAGATAACTCGATATCTACTACCACTAGCTTAAAATTATTATTTATATAATATAAATAGTAATATATAAAACATATATGTATATAAATTATTTTAATCTTGAGAGTTTGAGATTTATTTTAATTTTATTTGTCGTTGTGCAATGGCATTGGATGAAGTGGGACCTTTGAGATTGATCAACAAAGCTATTTATATGATTTTGTGCATATTTGTTAAATGTGTGTTTGGACGTGGTTATTTGAATACTTCAATAGCCTTTTTAGACCGTAGTTTGTGTAGTTGGATAAAAAATAAAAATAATTTTTTACAGATTACAATACATCTTAACAACTATTTCACCTAAGCTTCCCATCCAAGCTTTTTAATTGTGGATTAATTATTCTTTTAACCTCACATCCCGTTTTCACTTAATTGTCCTTATTCAATGTATATGTTTAAAAATATTCTATATTTTTTGGTAATTTTATATGTAATTTTTTTTTCTACAATCGAAACAAAGATTGATTATTATAAAATTATTTTTAAATTAACACATTCAATTATAAATAAAAAATTTTATAATCAATTACGTAATTTAATCCATAGTCTATGTAGTCTATTTTTTCTACTAGCTAACAATGCTATGGAGGAGAGTGTTTGAACAAATGTGTTAAAAACTAAATCAGATTGGCCAATTCAACTGGTTGTGGTAAAATTGATGGGGTAGTTAAATTGATAAAAATCAGTGTGAACAGTTCCAATTTTTTATAACTGCTTCTAAAAAACTTTTTTTATTTTTTATTTTTCCCCATGTCGTTTAGAATTAGTTTCACTCACTCCTTTCTCCCTTGAGCTTCTTCTTCCATTTTCACCCAAACCCCTTTTGAAATCCCTAAGGCCTAAGCTCATCAATCAAATGAGATTTTTATCATTGGGTATAGCAAGACAAGCAGTTAAGTACTTCCTCTCAGGAGTAAGATTGAAAAAACTCTGAATTCCAGTCATTGTTTATAGCTCACAAGGGACCCAACCGCACAAGACGTAATGAAATGGCACTAACAAGCTCATGATAAAATTCAATCCTAATAGATCCAATAACCAGCAAAAAGAAAAGAAACTCATGGTTGCAAAGGGACCATGCATATGTACAAAGTATGGAGATATAATAAGGGCAGCAAGCCAGGAAAAGGCACTAATTGAACTGAAACATAAAGCAATACGATATCCAACACTAGAATTACAGTAAACCTGAGTGTGGCCTCGAAGTAAAGATCTCAGTGCAGTGTTAATATTAAGGACCCGGATGTTTCCCTGTTTCAATCCATAGCATATATACTATTGACCGCAATTTGACGACCCAAAACAAGCTGAGGATCTGATCCATACTTGGTTATGGGAGTAACTTCAAGCTGAGGCTAGACCTCACCTTGCAACCTTACTATTCATGGATTTTTTTTATTATTTATGTATATGTATATGCTTGCTATTACACTCTTCCAGCAGGATGAGAAGTTGGTATTGGTATTAAAGGAAAAGGTTGCAAATAAGAAGTAAATTTCATTGTATTCTTGCTTGTTACTGGTACGATCATGGAATGAAAATGAGATGAATATGCAGTTTCAAGAATTCAAACAAAATAATTTACAGTCATTTCATTTGTAATTGGAGTTTTGATATTGTTGGCAAGTGTCTTTTTCTACAAATAGAAATGGCTTAGTCAAGAAGCAGCAATGTTTTATTCATGCAAACAGAAATGAGCTTATAAATGCATGTTTATTCTTAAATGTTTTTCATTGAAGGGCATTCTTGTTTTCTTTTCTGTTATGTTGATTTTGCTGCATTTTGACCTTTTGTATGAAGGGTGTAAAATTGGGTCTTCTGCTGTATTATCTGATGCTTTCATATTTTGCAACCTTTAGAAAACCCACAGTTAATATTTAATAATAATTTTTATATTGATATTCTTTGTTACTTTGCGAGTAGTAGCAAGAGTTCTCCTTGTTGGTACGCTTGTTTTAGTTGTATCCTAATTCTTTTGGTTCCTGCTCATAAACTGAATACTCTAATGCATTAATATTGTACTCCTTATCATTTTTTAAGGTGAAAGGAAATTTTTGGTTGCTTCCTCTTGTTAACTTAAAACATTGTTGAGTGGTGTTAACTGTTAAGTTTTGGGAGCTAAATTGGAAGCAACTGGGATTTTTTTTTCATTGGTTTTTAAGTAGTAAGCTGGGAGGCTCTGTTATTTTTCCCTTTATGTTATCAATACTTGCTCCAGCAATTCTTCTGAATAATTACAAGTTAAGCTTTGCAATTGCTAAAGTTATTTGAGTATTTTTTAGGCTTAATTGCAATTTTGGTCCCCTTATTTTAACCACTTGAACGTTTTAGTCCCCCTTATTTAAAAATGAATTATTGAGTCCCTCTATATTCATAAAATGTACAAGTTTAGTCCATTTATCTTTAAGTCAAAATTCTTAGGTTTATTTCAAGGTGTAAAGTTCTCTGATTCATAATCTCACCGTTCATATTGAAGGGCTACATCTTGTGAACTTTCTCACTAAATTTGAGCTCGATCTAATGGTGAAATTCAGTCCAAAATACCAAAATCATAAGTTTTTATTTAACTAAAAATTTAGACTTATTCACCGTTAGATCGAACTGAAATTTAATAGAAAGATTCACAAGACATAGTTCTTCAATATGAACGGTGGGATTATGAATCAGAGAATTTTACACCTTGAAATAAAACTAAGAATTTTGACTTAAAGATAAATGGACTAAACTTGTACATTTTATAAATATAGAGGGACTCAATAGTTCATTTTTAAAGAAGAAGGACCAAAATGTTCAAGTAATTAAAATAGGGGACCAAAATTACAATTAAGCCTATTTTTTATTGAGTCACTTGTTATTTTGTTATGACTGTGTTTTGGAATTACAAAAAATTAAGTTTAGTTTTTTTCTTGTTTAATTTTTGCTGTCTTTTTCGTTCATTTTTGACTCATTATCGTCATGTAAACTACACAATCATGGACTTGTTCAATATCCAAGTTTAGAACTTGGTATCTCTAGTTATGAAATTTTTTTTTATTGTATTTGTTTTATATTAACAACATAAGGTTTGTAGTTTCCCTTACTACATGTAAATACATTTTATTTATGCATTTGGTTTTGATGGTTTTGAGACTATGTATTTGAATCTTTAAGTTTGAAACTTTCACTTATAAGTTAAGTTTGATGATTTGTGTTTCATCATCTATATTTTCTTATTTGTGAATCTTTTAAGTTTGAAAAAAGATTCGTTTAAACTTGTTTGATCGGCTGTCCAACCAGTCCGATCAGTTATTTTTTGCTATATCAATTCGCTCACTGATTTGGTTTTTAAAATATTGGTTTGAACCTATGCACATTCACTTTTGGAAACAGGACCAGCCGCAATTATGGAAAATAGGTAGGGCGGGAGCCTTTGGGGTTTTTATATTTACAAAAATTTTATATTAGGCTTTTATATTTGTATATTTTTTTTTTTTTGGTTAAGG
>QAOA01008282.1:82204-166809 GCA_003255065.1 Cercis canadensis | reverse complement strand
TGAAAAAATTAAGAAAACCTTCTCTTACAAAATTCTGTATGATTTGAGATTTGATTAGGCAACATGCAAGAAAATTAAAAGAATGTATTTTATTTCTGAAACGATGACAACTAAATCATATTAAAATTATTTTTAAGTTAGGTTTGAAACGATGACAACAATATACCCTGGACATGGAATCCAGTTTGTTCGTAATGATGCAAAGGTTATGTTCTTCACTCCCTTTCCTTTTCTTCTAGTGCGTTCTTTTCTTTATTCTCTTTTTATGTTTTTCTTTTATTAGATAAAAGGGATCTATCTCCTATCTATATGCTGGTCTATCTGTGTATATGATATTTTAGGACTTTTAATTTTGGAATTGATTGTTCTTGTTACGTGTTGGATCTGGTTATAGCAAATGCTTATTCTGAAAGTGAGTTTCTTCCTAGCTAGCCACTTCTTAAACCTCCTACACACCCATCTTAGTCTTTTGCACCTTAATATGAGATGTTTGTGTCTTTTACTTTCTACCTGGCTGTCTAATCTCTTGTCTGATGGACATGCTAGATTTTTACCTCATGCTTGAATTGATTACATAGATCACTTATGTCAAATTGGTTGAGTATTTCCATTTGATATGAAACTAATAGGCTAAGAGATATGTTTTATTAAAACTTGTAAAATGTGTAATAACTGCAATATGAGGCTATGGCTCAGATGGGCATGGCGCTCCGGGCTCAGTTTCCTGACAACTGGTCTTCTTGCAGATTTTTCGATTTTGTAGATCTAAATGCCACAAGAACTTTAAAATGAAGAGGAATCCTCGGAAAGTGAAGTGGACCAAGGCATATCGGAGATTGCATGGAAAGGATATGACACGGGTTAAAGCAAACCCCTTTGGGAATTATTTTGTTATGATAATATCATATACCTGTTTTTATGTCTCTTGGTTGGAGAAGCTTCAGCACTATTATATTTCTTTTCAGGATTCTACCTTTGAGTTTACGAGAATGCGTAACAGGCCTTAAAGATATGATAGGAATGTTGTGGAGAATGTCCTCAAGGCCATGTCAAAGACTGTTAAGATTAGGAAGGAGAGGGAGGAGAGACACCACAAAGAGAGGTCCTTCCTCAACTCCATGGGTTGAAAGTATACTTTCCCGCAACCAAGAAATGATCATCATATTTCAGGTTCATCTCATTGAAGGAGACATAATGTTTGGATACAAAGCTTGGGTCTTGGATAAGATGGCACCAGGATTTCTCAACACATTTGAATCGCACTAAAGATTTGACGGGTAGCCTTAAAAGAATGGTAGGCACCAAATCTTGGAGTTTTTCTCCATTTCTTGTCATTTCTCTAGTTTCTATCTTTCTTGCATGAAAGAAGGAAAAATCTATATATGTTTATTGAACAAGAGAGCAGTCTCTTGTTTTAATTGATCTCATGTATGGCAATATTAGCTCAAAATTTTTGCCGAAGAACATTCTATGTTATCCCAACAAGTGCGGGAAAGCACGTGGCTCTTATGAATAGTGTTATTTTTCAAATAAAAGTTCAAACTAATATGGCAATGTGTCCACCATCTTTCTTATTAATGGTTTCTACCACAAAAGCCAAAAACCTAACTCTTTCTTATTAAAATTTGACTAATCATAATATTCTTTCTAACTCTTATTAGTTGTAGCTCTATTTTTTAATTAGAAAGATAATATATGATTAGTTAATTTTAAAAACTTTCTATTTCTAAATGAGGGTAATTTAGTTCATATTATATTTAAACATTTAAGAGGGCGTGATATTAACAAACGAAAATGTAAAAATAATAGCTCTCTCTCTCTCTCTCTCTCTCTCTCTCTCTCTCTCTCTCTCTCTCTCTCTCTCTCTCTCTCTCTCTATATATATATATATATATATATATAGTAATAATTTCGTTCTAAGTGTACTCGTCCATATACCATTACTCATTTGTTATTTGACATAACTTTCTATACATGACTATTCTATTGAGATGTAAATTTGTTGGTTATGTTGATATTGGATTTTTTCTTTTTTATTTTATTTTATTTGATTCTTGAGCCTTGAGGTAGCTTATACAATTTATAACTTTGTTCTTCAAAAGGCATCATGCTAGAACTTTTTATAAAAAAAGAATTCTTGTTAAATGAAGAAATGAAATTTAAATATTCTAATGAGGCTCTTAGGGCAAAATGGGTCCTAAGGCCACAATGGCCAATGGGCCATGATCACTCCTTAAATGCTCACTTTATAGGCTAAATAGCTATTAAATAACTAAAGTTTATGTATTATAGCTAGGGCTGTCAAAATAGACTAGTTCATTCTAAAATAGAGCTAGGTTCATAAAATTCTAACCTAAATTGGCCTGTGGCCCATTTGAATTTGGGTAGGGCCAACACCACTTTTCTTTTTGAAAAGATCAAATCGTTCAGCTTAATTTCCGAAATGTCCTCCCAAATTCAAAATAGGCAACTTGACCTAAATAATACACATTTGCAAACTATTTAAGTAAAAAAGGACAGTTTTCAAACTATTTATCTAAAAATGATAGTTTTAAATATTTTATTATTTTTCATAAGTAAGGAATAACACTTTATACATAGATAAAGCGTATATCTACAGAAAATACTTTAGGACATATTTCAAAATCGTGTGTGCACTACTTAAAAAAGACCTCTAAGGCATGCTTTTTAAAACTAAAAACCCTATAAGAGGTAAAGCACATTCTATTTGGAAACGTCTTACCTCCTAAAGCGTGTTCATAGCAGGTCCACCTATAAGACCTTTATGTACTACTTATAAAGCGTGTTCATAATGAACACACTTTAGGAGGTAAGGCGTTTTCAAATAGAAAATGTTTTACCTCAAACGCTTGATATTCATAGCATCAAGTACAGAGCCATCAGGGGCTCAATACTTTGAAGTAACTTACATAGCTGAGAATACATCCGTTAACCAGGTCCACCTGCTAAGAATGATCCGCCACCTCCCAATAGCATCTATAGATAAGTAAAGTAATACAATTAATTCTCAACTCTATCTTTATGGGAAGTAATGGAAGCCAAGTAATATAAACATATCTTAAGGAGCCAAGTAAATAACACGGATCCATAGGCACATTCTGGGCAAACTTTTTAAATGAAGGAACCTAACTCCCCAGCACAAAAAGCAAATGAAAAGAAACTATTACAGCAGAGATACTCGAGAGAGAGGAATGAAGCAGATGTGAAGAGTGTAAAAATATATTCAACTGAATTGGAATTATACAACTCATATCAGAGAGAGAATATATAGTACCTATAGCTGACGTGTAAATAACAACTTCAACCAATCATATTGAAGCAGAAAATAACTAACTAACTAAATCAGTTATCTATCAATGTAGCTAACTTCCTATACAAGCTGCAATACCTATAGCTGACGTGTCTAATACTCCCCCTCAAGGTGGGAGATAAATGTCTAATACTCCCATCTTGGACAGTAAGTAGCGAAACTGAGTTGCAGGCACTGCTTTGGTTAAGAGATCAGCAATCTGGTGTTTAGTGTTGACATGAACAAGCTTGATGAAGCCAGAATTAACATGTTCCCGGATGAAGTGGCAGTCAATGTCAACATGTTTTGACCTATCATGAGACATAGGATTGGAAGCTAAGTGAATAGCAGACTGATTATCACAAAAAACCATGACTGAGGGAACTGGTATTTCGAAAATTTTGCATAGCTGGCGTAGCCACAGGAGTTCACTGGTGACCCCTGCCAGTGCTCGATATTCTGCTTCTGCTGAGGATCGAGAAACAGTAGGCTGCCTCTTGGATTTCCATGTGATGGGGGAATTACCAATGAAAACACAGTAGCCAGTTGTGGAACGACGTGTATCAACACAACTTCCCCAATCTGCATCAGCAAAGGCTGAGATTTTGAGAGAGGATGTGGAAGGAAAAAACAAGCCTTGACCTGGACTTGACTTGAGATATTGAAGAAGGTGATGAACAGAAGCCAGATGAGGAGTGCGAGGACTAGACATGAACTGGCTTAACTTGTTGACAGTGTAACTGATATCTGGTCTAGAAATGGTGAGGTACATGAGGCGACCAATCAACCTTCTATACAAAGAAGGATCTGGTAAGAGATCTCCATCAGTTTGATTGAGTTTTAACTTGGGTTCCATGGGAAGTGGCAGAGGTTTGGCTACAGAGAAACCAGTGTCTTCTAATAATTGCAGCACATATTTCCTCTGTGAGAGAGAAATGCCTTGTGCAGAATGAGCTATTTCCAAGCCAAGAAAATATCGCAAGTCTCCAAGGACTTTGAGTTTAAACAACCGTTGTAATAGTTGCTGAGCTTTAAGGACAATGGAGGGATTAGGACCTGCAAGGATTATGTCATCAACATAAACGAGAAGTAGGACTAGTGTGTCACCTCTGCCCATGGTGAAGAGAGAGTAGTCACTGTGAGATTGAGAAAAACCATGCTTGATTAAGGTGGTGGAAAACTTGTGAAACCACTGTCGAGAAGCCTGTCTCAAACCATAGAGAGACTTGTTGAGCTTACACACCATGTGCTCCCCCTTAACTGTGTAGCCCAGAGGGAGTTGCATATACACTTCCTCAAACAAATCCTCATTTAAGAATGCATTGTTCACATCTAACTGAACCATGGTCCACTTCTTTACTGCTGCAACTGAAAGTAGTAATCTGACTGTAGTAATCTTGGCAACAGGTGAAAAAGTATCCATAAAGTCAATCCCTGCCTGCTGAGTGTAGCCCTTGGCAACCAAGCGAGCTTTGTACCTATCAAGGCTGCCATCAGCTTTGTACTTGACTTTGTATAGCCATCGACACCCAACAGTGTGTCTATCCTTGGGAAGAGGGACCACTGACCAAGTGTTGTTTGCTTCAAATGCATCAAGCTCTTCCTTCATGGCTGTTTGCCACTCAGGGTATTTCACTGCTTGATGATAAAACTGAGGTTCATATATGGTGGACACCTGTAGAATGAACTGTCTGTAGCTTGGTGATAATTTTGAATAGGTCACCACATTCTGGATTGGATAGAAAATGTTGGAATGGGACATGGAACATACGTAATCTTGTAAATAAGTGGGATGTCTGACAGTTCTGCTGGTCCTGCGAGGGGGTTGGATTGGAGGAGTAGTGGTGGCAGTTATTGAAGAGTGTGGAGCAAGTATAGGTGCTGTAGGAAGTACAGGTGCTGTAGGAGGGTCAATATCAGTGGCAACTGAACTTGGAATGGGAGAAGGAGGGACAACAGTATCTGTGGTAACAGGGGTGGTGTTAGTAGTAACAGGAGGATGATGCTCATGTTGAGAATGTGGAATGACCACATCATGAAAGAAATCAAGGGCCTCAGGTGTGGTTGGTAATGGCTGAAATGGAAAAACATCCTCATGAAAAGTCACATCTCTGGAAATGAAGAATTTCCTGGTTTGAAGATTATATAATCTGTAACCCTTGAACCCAAGAGGATATCCCATGAAAATAGCAGGTACAGCTCGTGGAGAGAATTTGGTCCTAGTGTGCAAAGGAGTTGAAGCAAAACTGAGGCAACCAAATACCTTTAATGCAGCATAGTTGGGTTCCTTGTTATAAAGAAGTTGAAAAGGTGTGTCACCATTGAGCAGTGGGGATGGAATTCTATTTATGAGAAAGACTGCTGTGGCTATACATTCTCCCCAAAACTTTAAAGGAATGCGAGCTTGGAACATCAAAGATCTGGCCACATTGAGCAAGTGTTGATGTTTTCTCTCCACCACCGAGTTTTGTTCAGGTCTGTATGGACAGGAAAACTGATGTAGAGTCCCTTCCTTTTGCAAGAAATTAGTCAAAGCCAATTCTTTGGCATTATCAGAACGTAGTTGTTTAATAGTTTGGCCAAACTGAGTCTTGATCATGGCAAAGAAGTGGATGATAGAAGTGGTAGCTTCAGACTTCTGTTTTAACAGATAAACCCAAGTGAACCTCGTACAGTCATCCACAATTGTGAGAAAATACACCTTACCATCATGAGTGGGCTGATGATATGGTCCCCAAATGTCACAGTGTATAAGATCAAAAGGATGTGTGGACAAGTTATTATGTGAAGTGAAAGACATTCTTCTAAGTTTTGAAAGAGGACAAATTTGACAAGAATGAGAAGAATAAGATTGTGCAGAAGTCAAAGAGAGTTTATTACTGAGTAATTTCAAGATTCGATCAGACAAATGTCCTAATCTAGCATGCCACAGTGGAGCATGATTGGAAGTATGTAATGCTGAAGTACATATGGAATTATTGAAAGACTGAAAAATAGAAGGAGTGACTACAAGAGATTCAGGTGTATGGTTCTGAACAGTATGAATGTGTCCTATATCAGCAGAAGCTTGTTGATTGACCCAGTTGGCTTGGTAAATGTATAAACCTCCGCACATATCACCCCTGCCAATCATCCTCGATCTTGTGGGATCCTGGATTTGGAAGGAATCATAGTGGAAAGTAATAGTTAACAAGGAATGTTTTAACAAAGCTGCTACTGATATGAGGTTGATGTGAAATTCTGGAATGTAAAGGACTTTGTGCAATAGGAAATCATGTGATAATTGAACTGTGCCAATAGCTGTAACTGAAACTCTTGATTTGTTTGGAAGAATGACAAACTGATTGTGCAAAGATTTGTAAGAAGTGAAAAAAATTCATGGAGTGACAGACGTGTGATGTGGCTCCTGAATCAATAATCCAAGAGTTTGGATGAGTAACAGAATGTTTATCAAAGGTGGAAAGAATCATACCAGTGGGGATTGACTCTAGAGAGTTGTCCACATCCGGAATAGCAGCTTGGGACAATTGGTTCTGAAGCAAATGAATCAATTGCTGGTACTGCTGAGAGGACATTTCCAGAGGAGATTCAATGGATTCATGGTGATTGACTGTAGAGATCTGATTCACATTTCCAGCTTGTCTGCCTTTCTTGTATCCTGGTATATATCCTGGTGGATAACCGTGAAGTTTATAACACTTGTCTTTTGTGTGACCAAGAACACCACAGTATGCACATAGAGGTCTATCTTTCTTGACAAATTTTTGCTTGTTGTCAGAATTGTTCTTGAAGTGAGAGTGAGAGACTGCATAGGCAGCTTGTGGGTCAGATTGGTGCAGTTGACTGCCAACTTCTCTTTGCTTTTCTTCTTGAATAACTAAAGAGAAAACCTTATTGATGGGAGGAAATGGATCCATCAACAGAATTTGACCCCTGACTTGGGAGAAAGTATCATTTAGTCCCATAAGGAAACATAAAACATATTCTTGATGGAGATGATCAAGCAATGGCTTGGCTCCGCCACATGTGCAGGAATGCATTGGCCTGTATTCACCCAGTTCTTCCCAAATACCTTTGAGTTTGGTGAAATACTGCCCAATAGATAAAGCCCCTTGCGTGAGATTGATTACCTCCTTCTTTAATTGGTAGATTCTTGGACCATTTTGCTGCTGAAATCTTTCTTGCAGATCATTCCAGATTTCAGTAGCAGTGGTGGAGTATATCACACTAGCAGCAATTTCTTTTGAAATTGAATTTAACAACCACGATGCCACAACATTATTATTCCTCTGCCAGGCTAGAAATGTTGCAGTGTTTGAACGATCAGGTTGTGTAATAGAGCCATCTACGAACCCAAGTTTGTTCTTGGCCATGAGTGCCATTTTCATCGCTCTGCACCAGGAGTTGTAGTTTTCTCCATTGAGATGCTGAGAAACAAGAATTGATCCTGGGGAATCGGATGGATGTAAGAAGAATGGGCTGGACATGTCTTCCATGGATTCAGACGCCATTGTTAACCAAAAAAAACTCTGATTCTTCACTGCAGCGAGCGCTGCTCTGATACCATATTACAGCAGAGATACTCGAGAGAGAGGAATGAAGCAGATGTGAAGAGTGTAAAAATATATTCAACTGAATTGGAATTATACAACTCATATCAGAGAGAGAATATATAGTACCTATAGCTGACGTGTAAATAACAACTTCAACCAATCATATTGAAGCAGAAAATAACTAACTAACTAAATCAGTTATCTATCAATGTAGCTAACTTCCTATACAAGCTGCAATACCTATAGCTGACGTGTCTAATAGAAACCATTATCAAGACCGGAAGAACAGTCACAACTATTGCATCCTTCAAGTTATGGCAACCACCAGGAAGTTCAAATGCAAGAGCAAATTGGGTTCTCTGGACATTTAAGAGAAGTTAAGAGTGAAAATTTTAAACAAATGGATGAAAGCGAAAAACTTGAAATATAAATTTGTAAGATATACCCCTGATTCAGATAGCTTTAGATAGCTTTACTCGCAGAAAAATAACTTTAGTTTATGTATATATAGAGATAATGCAAGAAGGTATTGGTATATCCTATGGATTTCTTAGCTCCTTGATATCATTTCAATAAATGGGAAGCAAAAAAGTTTATCAATTGTTGAGTTACAAATTTTTTGCGTAAAAGAGATCAGTAAATTTCTGCTTTTGGATATTAAACCTGGACCATATCATCACTTCTATTTTTTTTTTTTTCTTATTCTACTTGTTCTATTTATTTTTCTTTTATGCTCTGTATGGAAGCTAAAAGTTAAGGGAAAAGGAGAAGAAAATATTAAGGGTTTGTTTGGGAGTAAAAATTAGGGAAAAATGAGAGGAAAGGAAAGGAAATGAGTAAATGTGTTCATCTCCTTATTTGTGAGTTCAAGATTAAAATAGGGAAGGAAACTAAAGGGTAACCTCAAACCCCCACATTTTTTTTCCTTCACTTTTGTGCTCCTCTAATTGGGGGGTTTGGAGAGGAAAGATGAGTAATTTACTATTATACCTCTATTTATTTCTTCAAATTCTTTTTTAAACACTATCTAGATAACATTATTAAATTTTATATTAAATAGATTTACTTCATAAATAAAGGATAAATTTATAAAATTATAAATTTTTATTTCTTTCTTTTTCTTTCATTTTAATCATCTAAACAAGGGAGAGAAAAATCTCTCCCATTTCCTTCCTTTCATTTCTTTCCCTTTCTTCTTGTATCATTCCCCTTCTCTTCTCTTCAACTCCTAAACAAACCCTAAGTGTATCATTTTGTTTATTTGAGAGTTTAAATTGAAAGGAGAAGGGATGAGGAGAAGCCTCTCACTACTTGATAATGCTAAAGCATACTATCATCTAAGGCACTTGATGATGCTAAAGTTAAGTATTGCTTGTACTACTATAAGAGGTTATTTTTTTCTATTGGGTTCTTGGAGTATGCTTCTTCAATAGGGTGAATACTAGGGAGAATAGCCCATTGTGATAAATATGGGCCAATACTCGTTGACTTTGGTTCTACCTATACTCCTATTGTAGTATGAGTGCTTTGTACTACTTCCATTAAAAACTTGTCATTTAGACCATTTTTTCTAGCTTGGATGTGGCCAGCCTTTATGAGATCTTACACCATTACACTCTGTTTTGGGCTCTAATGTCACCCTCTCTTTCCTTTCTTCACAGACTCTTGCTCTGATTGAATATATCGATAGAGAAAGAGAACGGAGCGTGGGAGAGAAATAGACCGATAGAGAGAAAGAAGTTAGGGTAGAGTGAAAGAGTATCAAATAATGATGGAGACAGAGCTAGAGCAAGGGGAATAGAAATAGAGACCACTAAGCAGGGAGAAAGGAAGCAGATCGAGAAAGAGGAATTGAAATTTCAGATTTGGTGTGTGGGTAATCCTCTGTCTCCTTATTTCTGGGTAATCCTCTGCCTCCTTTATGAATCTGTGCTAAGTAAAAGAAAAAAAAAAAAAAAAAAGAAGATCTGTCCGAAGCATGCTTTTATTTCTTGCCCGAGTGGTATCTGAGGAAAAGCTTGGAAGCTATGGCGTTGGTGGCGGCAACTTTGTTAAATGATATATGTAACCATTGAAAATTATTTCATGTTGTGGGGGCAAATGCTCCCACATCCTTGTACATAGATCCGTCACTGCATATGGCAGATAGTTTATTTTCGGTTTCTTTATAAATTTTTTACTGGATGAAACTGATTCGATTGAAGTTTTGTAATCTCAATTTATTTGTTATTCACTGTTTTGCTTAATTTTTTTTTTTATTCTAATTTTTCCTAAGTTTATTTCCTTAAAATGAAATGCTCCTTTTTGGTTTTCTGTTGTTACTCATGTGCTGCGCAGTGGCTGGCTGTATTGATAATATGTACTATTGACATTGTTTTGCAATTGGACCTTGCTATTGCATTATGTTCTTTGTATAGTTTCATATTATTTGGGGTTTTGATGGTACTTTGCATATTTGTGGGTTTTTTCTTTGGAATTTATTTGTCTCTTTTAAATGCTATTTTTCATTAGAGGTAGGATTTAGTTATCCTTGTTTCGATATTATTATTTGTTTTCAGAGCACCTTGGTCCATCCTAGTGAGGATCTCAATTTTCTACTTGATTTCTTTATAATGTGACAATTTGATGAAATAAACATATGAAAATTGCTTGTCTTCGCAGTTTTTGTTTTAAAGTAACATATAGTAAGGCATATGATTCTTTTTCTTTTTGGACATTTTTTGCTAGTGCAGTGTTGCTCTAGTCTGTATACGCAATGAGGTTGGAGAAATGCTGGTTCTGTTCTTCAACAATATACCCTGGACATGGAATCCAGTTTGTTCGTAATGATGCAAAGGTAGAATTATTTCACTCCCTTTGTTTTTTCTTCTACTGCGTTCTTTTCTTTATTCTCTTTTTATGTTTTTCTTTTATTAGATAAAAGGGATCTATCTCCTATCTATATGCTGGTCTATCTGTGTATATGATATTTTAGGACTTTTAATTTTGGAATTGATTGTTCTTGTTACGTGTTGGATCTGATTATAGCAAATGCTTATTCTGAAAGTGAGTTTCTTCCTAGCTAGCCACTTCTTAAACCTCCTACACACCCATCTTAGTGAAGAAGTATAAGTCTTTTGCACCTTAATGTGAGATGTTTGTGTCTTTACTTTCTACCTGGCTATCTAATCTCTTGTCTGATGGACATGCTAGATTTTTATCTCATGCTTGAATTGATTACATAGATCACTTATGTCAAATTGGTTGAGTATTTCCATTGGATATGAAACTAATAGGCTAAGATGTATGTTTTATTAAAACTTGTAAAATGTGTAATAACAGCAATATGAGGCTATGGCTCAGATGGGCATGGCACTCCAGGCTCAGGTTCCTGACAACTGGTCTTTGTGCAGATTTTTCGATTTTGTAGATCTAAATGCCACAAGAACTTTAAAATGAAGAGGAATCCTCGGAAAGTGAAGTGGACCAAGGCATATCGGAGGTTGCATGGAAAGGATATGACACAGGTTAAAGCAAACCCCTTTGGGAATTATTTTGTTATGATAATATCATATACCTGTTTTTTATGTCTCTTGATTTGGAGAAGCTTCAGCACTATTATATTTCTTTTCAGGATTCTACCTTTGAGTTTGAGAGAAAGCGTAACAGGCCTGAAAGATATGATAGGAATGTTGTGGAGAATGTCCTCAAGGCAATGCCAAAGATTGTTAAGATTAGGAAGGAGAGGGAGGAGAGACACCACAAAGAGAGGTTCTTCCTCAACTCCATGGGTTTTTTATGTTGAAAAGCTTTACAAGATGTTTTCTTTCCTTTATGTTGACACTTTTTGAACTTTGACAGGATGAAAGGCAAGAGAGTCAAGGTTGTGAAGGAGGCAAAAGAGGAGCTGCAGCAGGGCATCCATCTGGTCAAAGCACCGTCTGTGCTTCAAGAGGAGCCGTCACTCACTTTACCGAAGATCAGGGTCAAGGTTTTCCAACCGCAATCAGAAGAAAATCATGTCATGGAAGAGTGATATTCTATCAAGGCAGTACTTTTTGTCTTTCTCTTTGGATGGTTGTTGGTCAATTTTGTCTATTAGAGCCTTCGAGGTCCAAAGGATAAGTAGATTTTGCTTTGTCTGTTGATCACTAAACTAGAATGATATGAACTTGTGGTTGATACAACAATTTCTTTTGGGAATATATTTAGTGATTTTGATTTGGACAATGATTCAGCAAAATAGTAAACTATGATAGGGAAATTTAGAAAGATTTGCCTAAGATAATTATGAAAGAATTAAAGATTAGAATGAAAGCCATGTTGAAGTGTGACGTAGAGTGGTGGAAGAAATGTAAATTATGAGAATAGTTAAGCTTAATCTCACCAAATCAATATCCCCAAAAATGCAGAAAAAGCCAAAACACAAGCTTGTGATAAGGATGTATGGTAGATTGAAAAAAAGATGTGGGTGTGGAGAACTTCTTTCCTTCTCTGTAGTAATTGTAAATGGGATAATCTCCTCCTAATGTATTTTCTGTTAATCTAATTATATAGTTAGTATTGGAAAAAAATAGTGTGGAGGGCATGTTCCTTCTGTAAGTTTACTTTAGTTGTCTATGTGGAAAGTGCCTAGTTGTTCAGATTTTTACTGTTCTCTGCAACTGTTATTTTATATTTGGAGGGCATGTTCCTTCTATTTGGAAATGCCTTACCTCCTAAAGCCTGTAAACACATATGATTGCTTAAATGTAGGATTTGATCCTAGGGTTTGGGTTGTAACATATATACCAACTAATAAAAGTTAAAATACATAACATAAAGAAACAAGGCAGATTAATAAGCACCACAATCTTCATATTATATATATATATAATCATGACGACAAAAGACCATATAGGATGAACAAATGCAAAACGATGTTATCTTTCCACAACGTACTTAGCACATAGCTGTTTTGTGTGGTAATAAGTGATTTGGATAATTTGCAGATGGTGAATTTGAAACTTAATGTCATGATATACCAAAACCAATTATACTAGCCATCTTGTCGTTTTGAAAGTTGTACTATTTCTTCATGAATGAAAGTAACTATTTCCCAACTACAAACGACTTTGAACATGAAAACTGCTCACTAAGAATGGAAAAATGAACTTTTACCAATGCTTTTAGCACCTAAAATGTCAAAAGGATCCTTGTAGACTTGTATTTCTCATAGTTAGTAAAGTGCATTAATAAAACGATCAGGATCCTCTCATGTTAGGGGTAACATGACATGGTCATGGATCTATTGTCAAGTGGGTCGTGATGTTAACATCATTCCAAGTTTATGGAATAGGGAGATAATGAGAAAAAAAAACAAGCTTCTAATCCTGCAAATTTTTAGTCTTCAAAGAGCTCAAGGGAGAGAAGTCCCAGCATTGGTGATCAAAACCTCATCAGATTTGGGTTTGGAGGGTCCATTAAAACCTGGAGTAGAGTAGTTTTGAGTTGGAGTACCCCTGGGTCACTGAATGAACTCTATTGAAAGAATCATGTCCTTGAGAGCTAGGATACTCTGGTTGAATCGCTTCGCTTGACTCCGCCAGTGCTCTCGAGAAGTTGCTAGAATGACATTGACTCGCCCTTTGTTTTACTTAATAGATATGTGGACTGAACAAAACAAACAGCGAGTATATCATATCATCTTAATAGGTAAATCTGCTTGCGATATGGATACCATTTGTGGCATTGATAATTAACCCTTAAATATTTTAGATTTTCTTCCTTTAATAATTTCAAAATATTAGGCATACACTCCAAATACATTCAAGGCTCCTTATCTTACATTCGTTGCAATGAATTTCGAGAGAAATATTCCCCTAAACCTTGAGGATGCAAAACATTGCCTACCTCATGATGTTTGTAAAGAAATCTTTGGTGAAAACACTCCATCCAAAACAAATACACATCAGTCTCTTTGTGATTTTACTTTTTATAGTTATGGTAGAGGAGTAGCAATTCAACCCATCAATTTCACCGGCAGTCCTTATATTCATGTCGCACCAAAGTATAAGGTATTTATTTATTTTTTTAATCTTCTTCTGAAGTCAATTCTAGCAATGCATATTAAAATCTAGGGATGGAAAAATGCCCCTTACAAGTGAGGACCCGAAAGAAGTTCTTTGAGTGCGGCCAATGATGGAGGAAATTACGTCCCATGGATGAAGTCAAGGAGAGATTTTTCCTCATTTGAGGTTTGGGGACTAAGACGGGAATCCCAATTTTCATCCCATCGAGGATCAAGGACTGGGAGAGATTTCTCTTCATCATCGAGGATGAGGACGAGAGGGAAAATTCATTGTCAAGGTCGAGGAGCAAAGGAGGACTTCCCGCCCCCTCGCTCACCCTAGCCCCGTTGCCATCCCCAATTCTCTCTTATGCTTCAATTTGAATTCTTCCTTCTTGAAATTTTGGTAGAATAATTTATATATATATATATATATATATATATATCTATATACACTCACACACAAAAATTTGAGGGATTGAAACCAATGAAAGATTTTATTAGCAGAAGAAAAAAATAAAAGATTTACTAATATTTTAGAAATCTTTAGTGTTCAACTTTTCCACCTTATTTCCCCCCTAATATATTATTGATTTTGGTTTTTCTGCCAAATTATTTTTCAATATAATAATAATAATAATAATTCATTTAAAATTAAATTTCTCTAGCATTTAAACCTTTAAATTGGTGCATTTATTTTTTGTAATGCTTTTGGTAGAAAGAAGCGACAATTAATTTTTATTTTTTTTATTGTTGCAATTTTCATCATTTCAAGCCAAATGGCAATGAAGTTATTGGTTATACCTATGCGTTTGGTACATGAATTTTTTTTAGTTTCTTAGGAATTATAATTTAGAAAATTAAGATTCTTATGTTTGATATAATATTTCAAAAATATATTCTCAAACAAATAAGGGGTTGTTTGCTTTCGAAATAGTTGTGATGGAGTTAGGGCTTAGGAAAGCAATGGAGTGATTTGGAAAGTTTTGGGACAAAATTGAAATCGCATGTAAAGTTAAGGGACAAATTATTATTTTGCCTTTTCATATGCTAAACATCGAAAAACCAATACAAACCTCACTAAAATACTATGTTTTCTCCTAACCCTGCCTCCTATATTTCATCTACCCTAAAACTCGACCCTTGAAGGCTGGGGAGAAGCGGCAAGTCTCACCTTTTTCATGCTCAAAGACCTCAGTTGCAGCAAGAACTTCAGGGCGTAGAAGAAGGGCTCTATTCGAAGCTAAATTCAAGAGGATTTTAGGTGCTGAATTACTCTTTCCCTTTCTCTCTCTCTATTCAAATCGGAACATTTTATTGTTTCCACAATTTTATGGATTATGAAAAAAAGGAACTTTGTTCGAATTTCTATACCCTTTTTACCTTTCCTTCCTTTGGGAACTTTTACTTTTTAATCTAGTATCTAGAGTAAAACTCCTTTTTGGTTCTTGAAAAATGCAACGATTGACAAGTTAGTCATTCAAAAATTTTCGCTGACAATTTAGTCCTCTGCTAGGGTCCATTAGTGAATTTAATAGACATTGTCATGTGCCAGTTAAGTGATAATATGGCCGTTAGTTGATGATTTGACAAGTTGACGGGGCAGCTGGGCTGGCTGCTTGTGTGGCATAAGTAAAATGACGTTGTTTTACTAAGAGATGAGAACATAATCCTTTGTCCCATATACGGTGTCGTATGCTGAAAACTCCATGAACCAAAACAACAACCCAATGTCATGAAGGGGGATTCTACAATTCAGAAGGAGGATCCCTAAGCCCTAAATTCAGCGATTACCCTTTCTCACTGCAGCATCAATTTTGATTTCTCACTGTCTCTATTCAGATTTCTCTTTCCCTTTCCCAAATTGGAACCCTAACCCAAGCCAAATTGAAGTCCCTTTGGTCACAGTAGAAGACAACTTGTTAGGTCCTCAGTCCACTTTGAACCTTTTCCTCCATTAGCGATGGCATAAAAGGCACATAAAGGTCGCTACCAGTACCAGTATTGTAGCTCATCATCCCCTGAGTTTGGCTCTGTGATTGATTCCCATAAACAAAATCTGCCACCTAGTTAAGCACTGTTGAGTTAGCCCAATCCATGAAATTCCCAGTACCCGGATTTTGAAAATTGAGCTTTTCATCTTGTTGAAACGTTTTGAGTGAGTTCACACGCGATAGCGCAAAGCACCAGTCGTCAATTTCCGACAACGATTGGAGCACGTCGTCGAGGTGGGATGACGATGATGAAGAAGAACCGTTGCTATATTCCTTGCTTGAAACACTTGGAAAAACCTTATGTGCACTCAAATTCTTCTTGTATATCCAACACATAACCCAATCATCTAACTACATGGCAAAAATTCAACAAGAGACAAAGATTTAGTAATCAAAACAAAACAAAATAAAGCATTATAAAATACATAACAAAGCAAAAACAGAGGATTGCAAGAGTGAGCAAGTGAAATTGATTTTCTCAGGCATGCTGATTTCGCACATCAATGGGGCTTAGGGTTCACAATGTTGAGTTGCAGATACTCTCCCCCCAGGTCACGATTATTTCTGGTTGTGTGAGTGCGACATCGTATTGAGCTTGAGCAAATTCTCTCCCCTTCGTAAAACGATGACGATTTACATGTGCCTTGCCAGCCGAAGCCACCAAATGCCATGTCAGCTTGTCACTTCATCAACTAATAGACACATCATCATTTAACGTGCTACATGGTATTTTTTGTTAAGTTACACAAATAGACTCTAGCGGATGACTAATTTGGCTAACAGAATCTAAATTCAATGACTAAATTGTTAGCAAAATTTTTTGAAGGACTAATTTGTCAATTGTTACATTTTTCAAGGACTAAAAAGGGGTTTTACTCTAGTATCTATTTGCTCTCTATGATAGAGTAATTTATTCATATGGCCAAAGGCAAATTTAAAAATCNAATAAAAATGAATAATATATTTACATATTAGTTCTTTTTTGTAAATATTTTTTTTTACTATTTTGTCTTGATTAAATATTTTCTTTATAAAATTAATTAAATTCACTTAATTTTTTTAAGGGCTTATGCTTTTGTTTATTAAAAAAAACGTATGAGATTCATGTAATATTTAAACTTAATTATAATTTTAGTCTTTTTATTTTGTTTGAATGAATAATTTAGTCTTTTCATTTTAATTTTGAACAATTTAATTCGTCTAGTTACCAAAATATTATAATTTTGTCCTCCACCCTAACTATCTTCTAGTTGTGGCATTGAATTTTTTTTTTTTTTTACAATTAATCATTAATTTTTCAGCCAATTAGACTGAATTTATCTAAAATTACAATTAATATAAAGAGGGAAAAAAGAAAGAAATAATACCCTTCATATATGATGGGTATCGGTGCAAAGCATAAGGAAGAGTTGAGATTTTTTCACGTGTATGTTGCCATGTATTATTACTCATTATTTTTGAAAATTATAATTTATCCCCAAAACTTTATGTTAATTAATTAATTTCCTCTATTTCTATTTATTAAATGTTGGTTGAAAGGTTACAGGAAGTTAATATTAAAAAAATTTGGGAGTTCTAATTTTTGGTATTATGTAGCTTATGACATTATTGATATTACCAAGCTTATACTAAAAAAAATTAATTATGATTGTTAGAATCAAAATTTATAAATTTAGTATAAGTGAGGCATAAATGATTAAAAAATAATTTGCAAGATGTGTTTGAAGGAAGAAAAGTAAAGAACAAAACCTATGGATGTAAAAAGGATTCAGATTACCTCAATAATGCATAGATCATTTTTTCTAAAGTTGCGTGTCTTCTCTTAAAGTGGTAAAGGAATAAAATTTTTAAATCAATGGTTGCCATACCATGAAAAATTATCAAAATATTTTATTAATGTTATGTGGTTATTCTATTGAGTTATATGGTCATTTTGTTCAAACATAAATGAAATAACCATATATGTATATATATTAACCATATTTTGTAACAAAATAACCACAAATCACTAAGGGTTATGCGTGTAAGCATACACAATATGATAAGTACTTGAAAAATATTTGCCTTTAGCACATGTTACTGTTTTTAGGTTAGCTCCGAAAATAAATTTTAATATAAACATTCTTAAGTATCAACTTTTCAAAATTTATGTGATTTATTATATGATAAGCAAAATCCTTAGCCTTAACTTTAGATCTGTTAAAAAATTAAATTAAATTACTATTTTTTGATTATCTTGATGTTGCAGTTTTTTTAGTATTGTTAGCAATGAAAATAGCATATTCATGTGCAAAATGAGGAATAAAAATTAGCCGCTTTTACAAAATATAGAATGAATTATGCTTCTTTATCTTTTTATTTCTTTCTCTTGAAACCATGTTAACCAATAATTGGTTTGTGTAAATCGTGGGACCTATAAGAGGTATGTTCTTATGTTACTAAGTTCATAATAACATGTGCAGAGACTTAAGCACCTATTTTGAGATGTGGGAATATCTAATTCACTAATCTAAAGTTTAACATATGGAAGTGAGGCTTATGTTAAGATCATTTAATGATCCATTTTATATTTTAAGAGTCAATTTTGAGCTACTAAGAGCAAAAAAAAACTTCTCATCTTATATCTAACTTGAAAAAAATGCCCATTTAGAAAATTCTAATCCATTAGTCTAAGCAAAAACTAACTTCTAATTATGGGCTGCTTTATATCAACTCAGCCTCATTAACTGACCCAAATAAATTGGGGTCAAATTATAAATTAAGCAAAGATTTAAGGCTTATTATCTTATAATGAAAAAAATTGATTGGCCAAATTTTTCATAAAATCACCGCATCCATTGATTATACCTAATGGATGATTGGAGCGCTGATAAATTATGAAAATAACAATTTGCACCGGCGCCCATTATATCTCATAGCCGAAAGAAATAGCTAGGGCAAATGAATAGATTGATAAAGAGAACGGAGCGTGGGAGAGAAAGAAGCTAGGGTAAAGTAAAAGAGTATCAAATAAAGATGGGGACAAAACTAGAGCAAGAGGAATAGAAATAGAGACTGCTAAGCAGGGAGAACAGAAGCAGATTGAGAAAGAGGAATTGAAAAGGAAGCAGATCGAGAAAGAGAAATTGAAATTTCAGATTTGCTCTGTGGGTAATCCGTTGTCTCGTTACTTCTGGGTAATCCTCTATCTCCTTTATGAATCTGTGCTAAGTAAAGGAAAAAAAAGATCTGTCTGAAGTATGCTTTTATTTCTTGCCTGAGTGGTATTTGAGAAAAAGCTTAGATGCTATGGCATTGGTGGGGGCAACTTTGTTAAATGATATATATAACCATTGAAAATTATTTCATGTTGTGGGGGCAAATGCCCCCACATACTTGTACATAGATCCGTCACTGAATATGGCAGATAGTTTATTTTCGGTTTCTTTATAAATTTTTTACCGAATGAAACTGATTCGATTGAAGTTTTGTAATCTCAATTTACTTGTTATTCACTGTTTTGCTTAATTTTTTTTTTTTTTTTAATTTTCCTAAGTTTATTTGCTTATAATGAAATGCTCCTTTTTGGTTTTCTGTTGTCACTCATGTGCTGCGCAATGGCTGGCTGTATTGATAATATGTACTATTGACATTATTTTGCAATTGGTTGAGTATTTCCATTTGATATGAAACTAATAGGCTAAGATGTATGTTTTATTAAAACTTGTAAAATGTGTAATAACTGCAATATGAGGCTATGGCTCATATGAGCATGGCGCTCTGAGCTCAGGTTCCTGACAATTGGTCTTCTTGCAGATTTTTTTATTTTGTAGATCTAAATGGCACAAGAACTTTAAAATGAAGAGGATTCCTCGGAAACTGAAGTGGACCAAGGTATAGTTGTTCAGATTTTTACTAAAGTGGACCAAGGCATAGTTGTCTATGTGGAAAGTGCTTAGTTGTTCAGATTTTTACTGTTCTCTGCAACTGTTATTTTATATTTTACTCTAGGTTGGTGATGAGGAATCACATGATAAAGCAGGACAATAGTGTCTAATTTTGCTAATATAGATGAAACTTTGCAAAAACAAGCAAGGGAAGCAACAAGTAGTCAGTCTTGTGCAATGAAGGATGGCAATAGTTGAATATTAAAGCAAATTAAAATTGAAAACTCGGGGAGATTACATCAACAAAAATATCACAGGAAGTTTAGTTTGGAAATAAATCTCAATTTTCACAACAAAATACACAATTGCGCCTGCAATTTTGCAATTTTGAAGTATATCATAAGCACAATATTTCACAAATAGAATCCATTAGTAATGCATTTTCTTGCCATTTCTAAAATGAAACCACATGTTGGACTCCCTCTGTGATTGGAGACGCATTTCGAATCCTTGATGAGGAGCTATGGCAAAGGAATATACCCCTGCTTGATTTTGTAGGTCATCTCCTCTAAATGAAACAAGGCTCTCCTTGTAGATTGCAAGGGCTAAACTTCGAGCCTGTAATCCAAGGTCTTGAATGTCTAGAGTATAGGGATCACATAATGCCACTACTTCATCTATGTCTACCAAAACGATCTCATTGTTTCTCAAAAACCCCAACGGCCTAGAAACTCCTACAATGGGTCCAATAGTAAAGTAGTTTGTCCAAGATTCTTCATTCCCATACTCTTCCATGACCCATACTTTGATATATGGAGGACTCTGTTCTCCACATGGATGATAAATCACACTAGCACATTCTTTGAACTCAAACATTTCAATATTATTTCTATCAATATCATTATTTGGCAATCTTATTTACCGGAACACTTGATCAACCATGTCAAATCCAATAATAATCCTTTCTTCAGAACCAACTAACCAGTGACACGATCCATGAAGAAATAGAGCTTCATAGCAGTACAAATGCATGTGTTTTGGCACGGGGCTAAGGACATCTCTCCAACCTTCAGAATCAAAATTTAGACAATATACTGCAGCTCTTCAAGAAAGGTAATGCGTGATACCCTCAGCACGATTAAAACAAATCACCACAATTTTCCTTCATTAGCCTTAGTGTTGAAACCAAAACTCGGAAGCATTATGGAGCCTGTGATCTCTAGTAAAGGAATATCTTTAAATTCTCTCATGGAAGGGTTTCTTAAAATGTAGAAAGACTTGGTTTCTACAAAAAAAAAATAAAAATATATGCCATTGCAAGGACCCTGAAAATGAAGACCCTCAAAATTATTATCTTGCAGGTGGTTTAAATCCAAAAAAATTTGGGGAGGACATGATTTTTGTGGTTTGGTCAAAGGAGATCATAAAGAGTAAACGAAGGTCTTGTTCCTGTACTGTGTGTTCTCATAAGGGTTGAAAGTATACATTCCCGCAACCAAGAAATGATCATCATATTTCAGGTTCATCTCATTGAAGGAGACATAATGTTTGGATACAAAGCTTGGGTCTTGGATGAGATGGCACCTGGATTTCTCAACACATTTGAATTGCATTAAAGATTTTATGGGTAGCCTTAAAAGAATGGCAGGCACCAAATCTTGGAGTTTTTCTCCGTTTCTTTCTGTTTCTCTAGTTTCTATCTTTCTTGCATGAAAGAAGGAAAAATCTATATATGTTTATTGAACAAGAGAGCAGTCTCTTGTTTTAATTGACCTCATGTATGACAATATTAGCTCAAAATTCTTGCTGGAGAACATTCTATGTTATCCCAACAAGTGTGGGAAAGCACATGGCTCTTATGAATAGTGTTATTTTTCAAATAAAAGTTCATATTAATGACACAATTTTGTAAATATCTAAATATGATATATACTAAATTACCCTCACTCAAAAATGAATTTTTTTTAAAAATTTTACCAATCATAATATTCTTTCTAACTTTTATTAGTTGTAGCTCCATTTTTTAATTAGAAAGATAATATATGATTAGTTAATTTTAAAAACTTTCTATTTCTAAATGAGGGTAATTTAGTCCATATTATATTTAAATATTTAAGAGGATGTGGTATTAACAAACTAGAATGTGAAAATAAAAGCTCCCTATATATATATATATATATATATATGGTAACAATTTTGTTCTAAGTGTACTCATCCACATACCATTACTCCTTTGTAATTTGACATAATTTTCTATACATGACTATTCTATTGAGATGTAAATTTGTTGGTTGTGTTGATATTGGATTTTTTTTCTTTTTTATTTTATTTTATTTGATTCTTAAGCCTTGAGGTAGCTTATACAATTTAAAACTTTGTTCTTGGCATCATGCTGGAACTTTTTATAAAAGTAGAATTCTTGTTAAATGAAGAAATGAAATTTATATATTCTAATGAGGCTCTTCTGGTGGGTCCTAAGGCCACAATGGGCCATGACCACTCCTTAAATGCTCACTTTATAGGCTAAATAGCTATTAAATAACTAAAGTTTATGTACCATAGCTACAGATGTCAAAATAAACTGGTTCATTCTAAAATAGCGCTAGGTTCATAAAATCCCAACCCGAATTGGCTTGTGGCCCATTTGGGTTTGGGAAGGGCCAACACCACTTTTCTTTTTGAAAAGATCAAATCATTCAACCTAATTCTTGAAATGTCCTCCCAAATTCAAAATAGGAAAATTGACCTAAATAATACACATTTGCAAATTATTTAAGTAAAAATGGCAGTTTTCAAACTATTTATCTAAAAATGACAATTTTAAATATTTATTATTTTTCATAAATAAAGAAGAACACTCTATACATAGATAGAGCATATATCTACAAAAAATGCTTTAGGACATATTTCAAAATTGCGTGTGCACTATTTAAAAAGACCTCTAGGGCATGCTTTTTAAAACTGAAAACGCTATAAGAGGTAAAACATTTTCTATTTGGAAACGTCTTACCTTCTAAAGCGTGTTCATAGTGAACACACTTTTGGAAGTAGGGCGTTTCCAAATGGAAAATGCTTTACCTCAAATGCTTGATATTTGTAACATCAAGTACAGAACCATCAGGGGCTCAATACTTTGAAATAACTTACATAGAGGAGAATACATCCCTTAACCAGATCCACCTACTGAGAATGATCCGCCACCTCCTAATAGCATCTATAGATAAGTAAAGTAATACAGTTAATTCTCAACTCTATGTGAAGTAATGGAAGCCAAGTAACAATATAAACATATCTTAAGGAGCCAAGTAAATAACATGGATCCATAGGCACATTCTGGGCAAACTTTTTAAATGAAGGAAACTAACTCCCCAACACGAAATGCAAATGAAAAGAAATCATTATCAAGACCTGAAGAACAGTCATAACCATTGCATCCTTCAAGTTATGGCAGCTACCAGGAAATTCAAATGCAAGAGCAAAATGGGTTCTTTGGACATTTAAGAGAAGTTAAGAGTGAGAATTTTAATCAGATGGATGGAAGCGAAAAACTTAAAATATAAATTTGTAAGACATACCCCTAATTCAATTTGACAACGAAAATCACCACCAGTGTATATTGATTTTGGCTTTGATGGGCAAGGGACACCTGGTAAATCAGACAAAAGAGGTTCTGCAATAGATAACAATTCCTCATGTTCAAACACCAGAGGCTGCAAGTACTATCCGAGGTGCAGTATAGTTTTCTTGATATTTCATAAAAATATAATTTTGATGAGGTAATAAATAGCTAACAAATAATATTTGAACATTTGTCATTTGTGAGATACATAAAACACCCAACACTCCATCTCCACGCTTCTACTTCTGCTTCTGTCTCTGCAACCAAGCCGTTATTTGTTTCCTTCTCCATTTCATCTAACACTGCTAATACGGCGTCTTTTCACTCTTCGATTCATCTATTCCACGGGACCCACTTCTTATATTATTTTCTATGTTGGACCCACAGAAAGTGGACCTTCACAAATGTAAAATAGTTGTAGCCATATGTGATTTTATTCCTTTGGGTTTTGGCCATCACCTATACGTTCTTTTATTATTCTAGATTTTTAATAAACTTTTTCTATCTAATTATTTTTAAATTGACCATGAGAAATAGATTGATAGATTTATTAATTACTATTCAATCTCTACAATTTGATTTCTTGTAAATTACTTTTCCTATCTTCAATTGTCATAGAAAAATATATATATATACATTATAACAATTAGACAATATATAAATGATTCTAATATAACAATTAAAAAAAGAAAAAAAATAATAGAAACTTGATTCAAAATTTATCCAAACTATAAAGACTTTCAATACATTTAAACAAAAAAAAAAAAAATACAACCTTCATCTCTATTGTGATCATAAAAAACTTTTATTTGCCGGCAATGACTAAGATCATAATATATGAGATTACATAGATTACTTATGTCAAATTGATTGAGTATTTCCATTTGATATGAAACTAATAGGCTAAGATGTATGTTTTATTAAAACTTATAAAAATGTGTAATAACTGCAATATGAGGCTATGGCTCAGATGGGCATGGCGCTGCGAGCTCAGTTTCCTGACAACTGGTTTTCTTGCAGATTTTTCGATTTTGTTGATCTAAATGCCACAAGAACTTTAAAATGAAAAGGAATCCTTGGAAAGTGAAGTGGACCAAGGCATATCAGAGATTGCATGGAAAGGATATGACACAGGTTAAAGCAAACCCCTTTTGGAATTATTTTGTTATGATAATATCGTATAACTGTTTTTTATGTCTCTTGGTTTGGAGAAGCTTCAGCACTATTATATTTCTTTTCAGGATTCTACCTTTAAGTTTTAGAGAAAGCGTAACAGGCCTGAAAGATATGATAGGAATGTTATAGAGAATGTCCTCAAGGTCATGCCAAAGATTGTTAAGATTAGGAAGGAGAGGGAAGAAAAACACCACAAAGAGAGGTCCTTCCTCAATTCCATGGGTTTTTTATGTTGAAAAGCTTTACAAGATGTTTTCTTTCCTTTAGGTTGACATTTCTTGAACTTTGACAGGATGAAAGGCAAGAGAGTCAAGGTTGTGAAGGAAGCGAAAGAGGAGCTGCAGCAGGGCATCCATTTGGTCAAAACTCCGTTTGTGCTTCAAAAGGAGCCGTCACTCACTTTACCGAAGATCAAGGTCAAGGTTTTCCAATAACAATCAGAAGAAAATATGCCATGGAAGAGTGATATTCTATCTAGGCAGTACTTTTTTGTCTTTCTTTTTGGATGGTTGTTGGTCAATTTTGTCTATTAGAGCCTTTGAGGTCCAAAGGATAAGTAGATTTTGCTTTGTCTGTTGATCACTAAACTAGAATGATATGACTTGTGGTTGATACAACAATATTTTTTGGGAAATATATTTAGCGATTTCGATTTGGACAATGATTCAGCAAAATAATGAACTATGATAGGGAAATTTAGAAAGATTTTCCTAAGATAATTATGAAAGGATTAAAGATTAGAATGAAAGCCATGTTGAAGTGACGTAGAGTGGTCGAAGAAATGTAAATTATGAGAATGGTTAAGCTTAATCTCACCAAATCAATATCTCCAAAAATGCAGAAAAAGCCAAAACACAAGCTTGTGATAAGGATGTGTGGTAGATTGAAAAAAAGATGTGGGTGTGGAGAACTCTTTCTTTCCTTCTCTGTACTAATTGTAAATGGGATAATCTCCTCCTAATGTATTTTTTGTTAATTTCTAATTATATAGTTAGTATTGGAAAAAAAAAATAGTGTGGAGGACATGTTTCTTCTGGAAGTTTCCTTTAGTTGTCTATGTGGAAAATGCATAGTTGTTTAGATTTTTACTATTCCCTGCAACTGTTATTTTATATTTTACTCTAGGTTGGTGATGAGGAATCACTTGATAAAGTAGGACAATAGTGTCTAATTTTGCTAATACATATGAAACTTTGCAAAAACAACCAAGGGAAGCAACAAATAGTTAGTCTTGTGTAATGAAGGACGACAATAGTTGAATATAAAAGCAAATTAAAATTGAAAACTCGGGGAGATTACATCAACAAAAATATCACAGGAAGTTTAGTTTGGAAATAAATCTCAAATTTCACAACAAAATACACAATTGCGCCAGTAATTTTGCAATTTTGAAGTATATCACAAGCACAATATTCCACAAATACTATCCATTAGTAATGCATTTTCTTGCCATTTCTAAAACGAAACCACAAGTTGGACTCCCTTTGTGGCCGGAGACGCATTTCAAATCCCTGATGAGGAGCTATGGTAAAGGAATATACCCCTGCTTGATTTTGTAGGTCATCTCCTCTAAATGAAACAAGACTCTCCTTGTAGATTGCGAGGGCTAAACTCTGAGCCTGAAATCCAAGGTCTTGAATGTTTAGAGTATGGGGATCACATAATGCCACTATTCCATCTATGTCTTCCAAAATAATCTCATTGTTTTTCAAAAACCCTAACGATTTATAAACTCCTACAATGGGTCCAATAGTAAAGTAGTTTGTCCAAGATTCTTCATTCCCATACTCTTCCATGACCCATACTTTGATATATGGACTCTCTTCTCTAAGTGGACAAGAAATCACACTAGCACATTCCTTGAACTCAAACATTTCAACATCATTTTTATGAATATCATTATTTGGCAGCCTTATTTCCCGAAACACTTGATCAACCATGTCAAATCCAATAATAATCCTTTCTTCAGAACCAACCAACCAGTGACACGATCCATGAAGAAATGGAGCTTCATAATTGTAAGAATTCATGTGTTGTGGCACGAGGCTAAGGACATCTCTCCAACCATCAGAATCATAATTTAGATGATATACTGCAGCTCTTCAAAAAAGGTAATCTATGATACCTTGAGCACGATTAAAACAAATCACAACAACTTTGAATTCATTAGCCTTGGCGTCGAAACCAAAACTTGGAAGTATTATGGAGCCCGTGATCCCTAGGAAAGGAATAACTTTAAATTCTCTCATGGAAGGGTTTATTAACATGTAGAAAGACTTAGTTTCTACAAAATATATGCCATTGCAAGGACCCTGAAGATGAAGACCCTTTAAATGATTATCTTGCAGGTTGTTTAAATCCAAAAAAATTGGGGATGACATGATGTTTGTTGTTTGGTCAAAGGAGATCATAGAGAGGAAACAAAGGTCTTGGTCCTGTACTGTGTAGTTCTCATAAGGGTCAGAAGTATACTTTCCCGCAACCAAGAAATGATCATCATATTTCAGGTTCATCTCATTGAAGGAGACATAATGTTTGGATACAAAGCTTGGGTCTTGGATGAGATGGCACCAGGATTTCTCAACACATTTGAATCGCATTAAAGATTTGACGGGTAGCCTTAAAAGAATGGCAGACACCAAAGCTTGGAGATTTTCTACATTTCTTGTCATTTCTCTAGTTTCTATCTTTCTTGCATGAAAGAAGGAAAAATCTATATATGTTTATTGAACAAGATAGCAGTCTCTTGTTTTAATTGATCTTATGTATGGCAATATTAGCTCAAAATTCTTGCCGAAGAACATTCTATGTTATCCTAACAAGTACGGGAAAGCACGTGGCTCTTATGAATAGTGATATTTTTCAAATAAAAGTTCAAATTAATATTGCAATGTGTCCACCATATTTCTTATTAGTGGTTTCTTGTTAATTAATGACACAATCTCGTAAATGTTTAAATATGATATATTCTAAATTACCCTCAATCAACAATGAATTTCTTTTTAAAATTTGACTAATCATAATATTCTTTCTAACTCTTATTAGTTGTAGCTCTATTTTTTTAATTAGAAAGATAATATATGATTAGTTAATTTTAAAAATTTTCTATTTCTAAATGAGGGTAATTTAGTCCATGTTATATTTAAACATTTAAGAGGATGTGATATTAACAAACTAGAATGTGAAAATAATAGCTCCCTATATATATATATATATGGTAATAATTTTGTTCTAAGTGTACTCGTCCACATACTATTAGTCCTTTGTAATTTGACATAATTTCTATACATGACTATTTTGAGATGTAAATTTGTCGGTTGTGTTGATATTGGATTTTTTTTTTCTTTTTTTGATTTTATTTGATTCTTGAGCCTTGAAGTAACTTATACAATTTAAAACTTTGTTCTTCAAAAGGCATCATGCTGAAACTTTTTATAAAAATAGAATTCTTGTTAAATGAAGAAATGAAATTAATATATTCTAATGAGGCTGCCCTTAAGGCAAATGGGTCCTAAGGCCACAATGGGCCATGATCACTCCTTAAATGCTCACCTTATAGGCTAAATAGCTATTAAATAATTAAAGTTTATGTACTATAGCTAGAGCTGTCAAAATAGATTGGTCCATTCTAAAATAGCGCTAGGTTCTTAAAATCCCAACCTGAATTGGCCTATGGCCCATTCGGGTTTGAAGAGGGCAAACACCACTTTTCTTTTTGAAAAGATCAAATCGTTCAGTCTAATTCCTGAAATGTCCTCCCAAATTCAAAATAGGTAAATTGACTTAAATAATACACATTTGCAAACTATTTAAGTAAAAAGTGCAGTTTTCAAATTATTTACCTAAAAACGACAGATTTAAATATTTTATTACTTTTCATAAGTAAGGAATAACACTCTATACATAGATAGAGTGTGTATCTACAAAAAAATGTTTTAGGACATATTTCAAAATCGCGTGTGCACTATTTCAAAAGACCTCTAGGGAATGCTTTTCAAAACTGAAAATGCTATAAGAGGTAAAGCATTTCCATTTGGAAATGCCTTACCTCCTAAAGCGTGTTCACTATGAACATGCTTTAGGAGGTAAGGCATTTCCAAATGGAAAATGCTTCACCTTAAACACCTGATATTCGTAGCATCAAGTACAGAGCCCTCAAGGGCTCAATACTTTGAAATAACTAATTACATAGCCGAGAATACATCCCTTAACCAGGTCCACCTACTGAGAATGATCCACCACCTCCCAGTAGCATCTATAGATAAGTTAAGTAATACAATTAATTCTAACCTCTATCTTTATGTGAAGTAATGGAAGCCAAGTAACAATATAAACATATCTTAAGGAGCCAAGTAAATAACACGGATCTATAGGTACATTCTGGGCAAACTTTTTAAATGAAGGAAATTAACTCCCCAGCACGAAAAGCAAATGACAAGAAATCAGTATCAAGACCTGAGACCTGAAGAACAGTCACAACCATTGCATCCTTCAAGTTATGGCAGCCACTAGGAAGTTCAAATGCAAGAGCAAAATGGGTTCTCTGGACATTTAAGAGAAGTTAAGAGTGAAAATTTTAAACAGATGGATGGAAGCGAAAAACTTAAAATGTAAATTTGTAAGATATACCCCTAATTCAGTTTGACAATGATAATCACCACCAATGTATACTGATTTTGGCTCTTCTGGTCGAGGGACACCTGGTAGATCAGATAAAAGAGGTTCTACAATAGATAGTAATTCCCCATGTTCAAGACCAGAGGCTGTAAGTACTATCCGAGGTGTAGTATAGTTTTCCTGATGTTTCATAAAAATATAATTTTGATAAGGTAATAAATAGCTAACAAATAATATTTAAAAAATTTTCATTTGTGAGATACATAAAACAATATCATGCATAACTATAAACTTCATGACTTACAACAACAAATTCCTCTAGAATTGTATTATTCAATCTATCATTTGCTGACTCGTGGACTAAAAGAGGATTCGCCAAGGCACCAGAATGACCAACAGAATGAATGGCCTCCATATGCAACATGCTATAGGCTTTAAGGCGTTTCCAATTTGAAATGCTTTATCCCCTACAGTGTTTTCAGCATGCCCAGCAGCTTTTTAAACAATAAACACACAATTTTGAAACATGTCCTCTTCTGTTTTTTGTGGATACACACTCTATTTATGTATAGCATGTTCTTCCTTACGTATGAAAAATAATAAAATATTCAAAATTGCCTATTTTAGGTAAATAGTTTGAAAACTGCCCCTTTTACGTAAATAATTTGTAAATATGTATTATTTAGGTCAATTTGCCTTCAAAATCCCTATATATTCTATATATTTTGAAGACTTTAAATTTAAATTTTATTAAGAGTAAGTAAAGAAAAATTTTATTTATGTGTGATGTCAAGTCTAGTTAGGTTGAGGTATAATAACCTGCCAACAAGCCTTCTATACCTTTTTGGTGTAGATAAAGGAGCACCAGCAGAAGAAAACTGTTGTTCTTTGGGTAAGGGAGTAGCCACAGGTTTGGCTCCAAGTAGACATGCATCCTGTAAAATGTCCAGTACATACTTCCTCTAAGTAACATAAATTCCCTGTGAGCCACGAGCAATTTCAATGCCAAGAAAATGTTTGGCATATCCCAAGTCTTTGATAGTGAAGGTAGAATGAAGAAAGGCTTTCACTCGCTAGATGTCATCCTCATGAGTGCCTGTGATCAGGACATCATCAACATAGACCAATAAAGCCAAGAAAGAATGGGAGGTGTGCATGGTGAACAAACAATGGTCATTAGCACTTTGCAGAAAGCCAAAATTTTGAAGTTTAGCATAGAACTCAGCATTCCACTGGCGAGATGCCTGCTTTAAGCCATAGAGAGAGTGTTTTAAGAGGAAAACTTTATGTGGTTGAGCTTTGGTATACCCCTGAGGTGGATGCATGTAACTTCTTCATTAAGATAGTCATGGAGAAAATCTTTGTTAATGTCTAATTGATGTAGAGGCCAATTTTTAGCAGTAGCAATGGCCAAGAACATCCTCATTGTGACAAGCTTGGCTACTGGAGAGAAGCTATCCTTATAATGAACCCCTTCAATTTGGTGATAACCTTTGGCAACCAATCTAGCCTTGTAATGATAAATTGTTCCATCAGGCAGATACTTCACCTTATAAACCCATTTAGAACCAATGACCTTCTTACCCTTAGGCAAAGGAACTAAGTCCCAAGTATGGTTAAATTTGAGGGCCTGCAACTCTTTGTTCATGGCCTCAACCTATTTATCATTTTTGCTTGCATGATAGTAAGAACAAGGTTCTGGAACAGAAGATACATTTGCAAGAAAACACATGTAATCGTGTGTGAAAATTGGTGATTGGTGATAAGGGAAGGTGGTTGGTGTATAGGGTGAAGAACTTGAAGTGGTAGGTGCAAGTGAAGCAGGAAGAGCAGCAGGTAAGTCTGAAGGAAGGAATACATTTGAGACAAAATCAGAAAGCTACGTTAGTTTAGATTTTGGTCTAGTGCTATGTCTTAAAGGAGGAATAGGAACAACATGAGATAAAGGTAAATGATGTTGTTAAGGTGAAGCAAGTGGAGAAGGTAAATGGGTAATATAATCAGAAGTGAGATCCATTTGGCTAGAATCATGAGCAGGAGGCACAATACTTAAATCTGTTGATGGAGAAGGTTGTGTCTCAGGAGTAGAGAGAGGGATAGGAGAATCAAGAAAGGGAATAGGGAGAGATATTGTACTATCTTTAGGAGGGATTTTTTCAAAAGGAAATATGCTTTCATGAAAAACAACATCTCTGCAAGTATAGATCTTATGTGAATGTAAGTCCTAAACCTTATATGCCTTTTGTCCAGTGACATAGCCTATAAAAATACATTTGCATGCACGTGCTTCAAATTTGTCTTTGTGAGGGTGAGTGTTAGTGGCATAGCATAAGCAACCAAACCACCTAAGACTATAATCAGGTTTTTTGTTGTGTAAAATTTCATAGGGGCTTTTCTAATTTAGAATACTAGTAGGTAATCTATTGATGATGTATGCAGCCATGAGAAGGGAGTGACTCCAAAACTTGATAGGTAAATATGCCTGAAACATAAGAGCTCTAGCAATTTGTAGGATGTGTTTGTGCTTTCTCTTAACAATCCCATTTTGTTGGGGAGTTTACACACAGCTTTTGTGATGGATAATTCCTAACTCAAAAAAAAAAATATTGGAGTGCAGTGTTGGTAAATTCAGTACCCTTGTATGTCCTAATGCACTTGATTGCTTTTCCAAACTGAGTTGTCACCATTTTAAAGAAAGATTGCAATGTTTGCAGTGTTTGGTGTTTGTCTCTAAGCATAAAAACCTAAGTGGCTCTGCTATGATCATTCACCATAGTTAACATGTAATGTGCTCCTGTTATGGAAGATCTACTGTAAGGGCCTCACAAATCTATGTGCAAAAGATCAAAAATAGCATCTGAGTGAGTGGTGCTAAGGGGAAAAGATATACAATGCTGTTTGGATTTGTGACAGATGTCAAAAGGTGAAAATTGTGTGGAATCAATATGTTGTAAAAAAGGAATGTGTTGTAGAGCCTTTTAAGAGGCATGGCCAAGTCTATTGTGCTGTAGAATTTAAAAAATGTTACTTGAAACAGCAGTAGCAGTACAAGGAATATGAAATGAATCACAAACAAAATTACATGGAGATTTGATTAAATCAAATCGATTATTACATGGAGTAGAAGAAGCATGAGCATGATAAGATGTTTTGTCTAAAATGTATAGATTCCCAATGACTTTACCCACTACTAGACAACTTTAGTCTATGGGTCCTACAAAATGCATTTATTAGGAAGAAAAATGAATTGTATTTGAGCTGTTTTGGCAAGTTTTCTAGCAGAGAGAAGGTTAAATTTGAAGCTAGGTACATACAGTGCATCTATGAGAGTAAGGGTGGGGCTAAGATGCACATTTCCTACTTGGTGAACTAGTTTGACAAAACCATCAGGTAGAAACTAAAGTTAAATGTGTTACTAGTTTTGGATGATCAAGTAAAGTGAGGTTTACACATATGTGGTTTGATGCACCTATGTCCACTATCCAAGTACCAGGGTCTATGCTATCCACTGATTGTAAAGCAGAATGATAAATTGGATGAGAAGTGTTACCTGCAAAGTCCTCAAGGTGTGCAAAGTTGATATGATTCCTTTCAAAGCCACATTGACCTTCTATCAATTTTGACAGCTCCTGTTGAATGATTTCTGTCAAATTAGTTTTGTGATCACTTACCTTCCCAGTAGTATGATTCATGTTAGCATCCAGATGATTATCAACAAAATTGGCCACATGCTTTCCACTTGTAACCTGGTTTCATTGTTCCTTCAGCTCCTTGTACTATTCTGGATATCCATGCAGCATGAAGCAGGTATCCTTAATGTGACCCCCCATATTGCAATGAGTACATATTTCATTCCTTTGTCATTATAACTTTGCTTCTTATGGTTTCCTTAGTTTGTTTTTCCACCACCTGATCCTTTTCCCATAAGTGCTTTTACAAACATTGCTGAGTTTTCAGCTTTTCCAACATCGTTAAGATGAACTTCCTTCTGCTTTTCAATTCACAAAATCATTGAGTAAGCTTTGTTAATTGAAGGCAAGGGGTCCATCACCAAGATTTGGTTTCGCACATGATCAAATTCATCATTGAGCCCCATAAAAAATTGTACCAGCTTGCTTGAATTAGCAAGATACCTTCTTTGTAACACCACAGTTACAATTTTTACAAGTGCACTACGGTATTGGTTGTACACAAACCAATTCATCCCAAAGTTTCTTCAACTTTGTGAAATACTTCACTATTGACTGATTTCCTTGAGAAATAGTACTTATCTCTCTTTGAATTTGGTAAATCTATGGTCCATTTAATTCTCCAAACTGTTCTTCTAATTCCAACCAAAGCTCTTTTATAGTAGATGCATAGAGAAATGTTTCAACGATGTCCTTTGAAATAGAGTTCAGGATCCATGATCTGATCATGCAATCGACCCTAAGCCACTGATCATAATCATTATAATCTTCTTCAAGCATGGCACATATGCCATCGATGAATCTGAGCTTCACCTTTGCTCCTAGTGCGATCTTGATTGATCTATTCCAAGACAGATAATTGTTACCTGTCAAAGATGTTGTGACGAGTTACATTCCTGGATGATCCAAGTTTGCCAAGGCCATAGGATCTCCATTGAAGTTGCTCGTCGATTCCTTATATGATGCTGCAGTTGCAGTCACAGTTGCGGTTTCACATTCCATTCTTTTACAGAGTCGATATAGAGGAGTTTCCTTAATTAATTCTTCCTCGGAGTTTCAACAAGATGAAGATATAGGCAAATTTGGATCGATTTGCTCTGATACTATGAAAAATCTTCAGTAAGCTTAAACTAGCAAAGAGAAACAAAAGGAAATTCAAAGAAGGCTGTGGAAACTTTCTGTATATTCACTTGACCAAATGATTCAGTATACATGCTCTCTTATATATAAAGTAACTGAACAATAAAAAGAGTGCTGCGTAGGTTTAAACAGATAAGCTAAACTAACTAACTATTAACAGACTAACTAACCTTAGTTAATGAACTAGCTGTACTTAGTAAGTTAATTAACTAATCTGGTATAAGAAACTTGGACAGAAAGTAAAATAAATAATCTTTACTAACTCAACTCCCCATCCTCTTAATCATGTTTGTGAGCTTCACCAGCATAATACTCATTATCAGTTCTTCCAATGTGGCTTCAAATGGGAGTCTTTGATTTTTCGTGGGACTATCGATACCAATGCTACTCAGGGTTACCAAGGGAAATTCTACATCATCCTCTTGTTCACTTCTCATCAGTTGGACTTTGCTTGCCTCTTAATATGAATCTGGGTCAAATGAAGTTAAATAAATTTTTGGAATTTGCATAAAATTAGTATTGAAAAAAGTGTCCACATTGGGTAACTGATCTCTCACCCCCGCTACATTATTCTAACATGCATAGTAGATAGGTGTTTGCACTGCGTCATCCTTACCTTCCTTTGATGAGTATTGAATTGATTGTTAGGGGTGTATTAGCTACAATACATAAATCTCAATTATTTCATGGCTAATTAGGTTATAAAGTAGGCATTTAAGGAGTGATAATGATCCGTTGTGACCTTAGGACTCATTTTGCCTTAAGAGCCTCATTAGAATATTTTAATTTCATTTCTTCATACAACAATAATTCTATTTTTATGAAAAACTTTCAGCACAATGCCTTTTCAAGGATAAATTTTTAAATTATATAAGTTACCTCAAGGATCAAGAATCAAATAAACTCACAAACTAAATCTAATATCACCACAACTAACAAATTTATATCTCAATAGAATAGCTATGTATAGAAAATTCCATCGTAAGAAATAAATTGAGAATAAATAAGTAATTGAAAAAGTCAGCTTGGTTAAACTTGCAATTTTGTCAAATAAGTAATAACAAATGAGAGGTGGTATATATATGGATGAGGACACTAACAACAAAATTATTACAATATATATATATATATATACTAAGTTTTTGTGGTGGAGACTGCTAATGAGAAATGTGGTGTACACATTGCCATATTAATCTAAACTTCTATCTTAGAAAATAGCATTATTCATAACAGTCACATGTTTTCTCGCATAGGTTGCAATAACAAAGAATGCTCTTCCGTAAGAATTTAGATTGCTAAAGGAAATTGAGTTAATCTTGTTGTACAACAAACTGCTCTCTTGTTCGATAAACATATATAGACTTTGCCTTCTTTCAAGCAATAAAGATAGAAACTAGGGAAATGACAAGAAACAGAGAAAAACCCCGAGATTTGGGTGCCTGACATTCTTTCAAGGCTATCAGTCAAATCTTTAATACAATGACAAATCCTGGTGCCATCACATCCAAGACCTAAACTTTGTATCCAAATACTATGTCTCCTTCAACAAAATGAACCTGATGAAATATGATCATCATCTCTTGGTTGAGGGAATGAATAAAAACAACCTTGATGATTACTATACACGACAGGAAAAAGACCTTTGTTTCATCTCTATTATCTCCTTTGACCAAACAAAAAACATCATGTCCTCTCCAAATTTTCATTGTATTTGCATAAATTTGCAGTTGCAAACTTGCAATGTATTTTGAAACTACAATTGCAAGCACAATTGTGTTATTGATGCTAAATTTTCAGGAAACAAGGTTCAATTCCATACTGAACTTCCGTTGAGATTTTTGTTGATGCAAAGCATTATTGTATCTTTTGTTTATTGTGCCTCAAGAGTGTTCATTAATTTTCTGCTTTTTATATTCAACTTGTTTTTTGCTTGTTCATCACGTAGGACTGACTAATTACTACAGAGAAGGAAAGAAAGAGTTATCCACACCCACATCTTTTTTTCAGCCTTATCACAAGCTTCTGTTTTAGCTTTTTCTGCATTTTTGGGGATATTGATTTAGTGAGATTAAGCTTAACTATTCTCATAATTTACATTTCTTCCACCACTCTACGTCACTTCAACATACATGGCTTTCATTCTAATCTTTAATTCTTTCATAATTATCTTGGGAAAATCTTTCTAAATTTCCCTATCATAGTTCACTATTTCCCTGAATCATTTTCCAAATCGAAATCGCTAAATATATTCCCAAAAAGAATTGTTGTATCAACCACAAGTTCATATCATTCTAGTTTAGTGATCAACAGACAAAGCAAAATCTACTTATCTTTTGGACCTCAAAGGTTCTAATAGACAAAATTGACCAACAACCATCCAAAGAGAAAGACAACAAGTACTGCCTTGATAGAATATCACTCTTCCATGGCATGATTTTCTTCTGATTGCGGTTGGAAAACCTTGACCCTGATCTTCGGTAAAGTGAGTGACGGCTCCTCTTGAAGCACAGACGGAGCTTTGACCAAATGGATGCCCTGCTGCAACTCCTCTTTCGCCTCCTTCACAACCTTGACTCTCTTGCCTTTCATCCTGTCAAAGTTCAAAAAATGTCAACATAAAGGAAAGAAAAACATCTTGTAAAGCTTTTCAACATAAAAAAACCCATGGAGTTGAGGAAGGACCTTTCTTTGTGGTGTCTCTCCTCCCTTTCCTTCCTAATCTTAACAATCTTTGGCATGGCCTTGAGGACATTCTCCACAACATTCCTATCATATCTTTCAGGCCTGTTACGCTTTCTCTCAAACTCAAAGGTAGAATCCTGAAAAGAAATATAATAGTGCTGAAGCTTTTCCAAACCAAGAGACATAAAAAACAGGTATATGATATTATCATAACAAAATAATTCCCAAAGGGGTTTGCTTTAACCTGTGTCATATCCTTTCCATGCAATCTCCGATATGCCTTGGTCCACTTCACTTTCCGAGGATTCCTCTTCATTTTAAAGTTCTTGTGGCATTTAGATCTACAAAATCGAAAAATCTGCAAGAAGACCAGTTGTCAGGAATCTGAGCCCGGAGCGCCATGCCCATCTCAGCCATAGCCTCATATTGCAGTTATTACACATTTTACAAGTTTTAATAAAACATACATCTTAGCCTATTAGTTTCATATCAAATGGAAATACTCAACCAATTTGACATAAGTGATCTATGTAATCAATTCAAGCATAAGGTAAAAATCTAGCATGTCCATCAGACAAGAGATTAGACAGCCAGTTAGAAAGTAAAGACACAAACATCTCACATTAAGGTGCAAAAGACTTATACTTCTTCACTAAGATGGGTGTGTAGGAGGTTTAAGAAGTGGCTAGCTAGGAAGAAACTCACTTTCAGAATAAGCATTTGCTATAACCAGATCCAACACGTAACAAGAACAATCAATTCCAAAATTAAAAGTCCTAAAATATCATATACACAGATAGACCAGCATATAGATAGGAGATAGATCCCTTTTATCTAATAAAAGAAAAACATAAACAGAGAATAAAGAAAAGAACGCAGTAGAAGAAAAAGAAAGGGAGTGAAATAACTCTACCTTTGCATCATTACGAACAAACTGGATTCCATGTCCAGGGTATATTGTTGAAGAACAGAACCAGCATTTCTCCAACCTCATTCCGTATACAGACTAGAGCAACACTGCACTAGCAAAAAATGTCCAAAAAGCAAAAGAATCATATGCCTTACTATATGTTACTTTAAAACAAAAACTGCAAAGACAAGCAATTTTCATATGTTTTATTTCATCAAATTGTCACATTATAAAGAAATCAAGTAGAAAATTGAGATCCTCACTAGGATGGACCAAGGTGCTCTGAAAACAAATAATAATATTGAAACAAGGATAACTAAATCCTACCTCTAATGAAAAATAGCATTTAAAAGAGACAAATAAATTCCAAAGAAAAAACCCACAAATATGCAAAGCACCATCAAAACCCCAAATAATATGAAACTATACAAAGCACATAATGCAATAGCAAGGTCCAATTGCAAAACAATGTCAATAGTACATATTATCAATACAGCCAGCCACTGTGCAGCACATGAGTAACAACAGAAAACCAAAAATGAGCATTTCATTTTAAGCAAGGTTTTAAAAACTGGATCGGTGAGCAAACCGGTTTGGCAAAAAATACCAGTCGGACCGCCCTGTCGAACCGCTTTAACCGAAGCTTTTTTTCAAAATTAAAGATTCAAAAAGAAAACATAGAGGATAAAGAAAAAATCAAACTCAACTCATAAGTGAAAATCTCAAACTTAAAAATTAAAATACATAGTCTTAAAACCATCAAAACCAAATACATAAGTAAAATGCACAAGTTATCACCCATATCATAAACCAAATAAGTCAAATACACAAAGTCAGAACTTTTCCTTTAGCCTAACAGAAAAATAAGGATGACCTCCAGGAAGAATTTTTGCGCACTTATCCAAAAAGTTGATATCACTATAAGCCAACACAACACCGTCAAAGATTTCACTGAAAGCACAGCAGGACCAGATTAACAATCTATACACATGCGTGTGTAGGGCAATGGTAGGCTTATTATCATCATGCTTCACCAGGGATACTAATTTTATCAACAGTAATACAGCCATATAAGCACAAGGATCTACTTAGAAGAGATTCCAATGATACTGAGAAATTAAATAAATTTCAACAGTGAGCTCACATTTGACACACTATGGCACAGAAATACACATCCATAATTCTGCAATTCTTAAATAAATTTCAACAGTGAGCTCACATTTGACACACTATGGCACAGAAATACACATCCATAATTCTGCAATTCTCAAAAGCATAAACCTGCACATCTCTAGAACTTGTTTAAGAGATAATTCATAGATAGGGTTAAATAATGGCATAAGCCTGTAGCTGTGGAAATTTTGCTTATGTAATGAATAAGACTTTAATGTATGTTATTTTTCTGTCTATTGTATTTACTCTTGGGTCTGAGTTAATGTATTCTCAGATTTAACAGCCACCACAGCTAGTTCCACTTCAGAAGCAGTATAGTATACAGCAGCAGCAACCTCCCATGGCTACTCAATTTAAAGGATCATCTACCAATAACACTTCTGCTACAAAATTTGTAAACAATCCCCCTGTTTTCTCACAAACTCTTACACATGGCAACAGTTCTAACCAAGCTTCCCAGTCAAAAAGCTCAGGAAGAACCCTGATTCTCAGGTTCATCACACACCTATTATAACATCTACTACCCTAACCCTCAAATAATTTTCTCAGGAGCAAGGAAGAGTTCTACAGGGTCATACACAAATATCTTTTGATGGAAACTACAAGTCGTCCCTGCCACAACAAGGACAACAGCTACTCTCTAACAACCAGCCAGATAAACCAGAAGGGACCTAACCCACCAGTCAAAGAATCTACAGAATCTAATTTCAGCTCAAACTGCAACAAAATCCAAAAAGGGACCTAACCCACCAGTCAACCAAACTATCACCTAAATCAACAATCAAGGAAACCCATAACGTAGAAATCGAACAAAACCATACAGATTAAACAACAAGAGAGCATTTAGTTCAACTAAATAAAAACTACCCAGATAAACCAGAAGAACATAGCAATAGGAGATGGGTCTAGGGCAGGAATAACTCATAGTGACAGGGGCTCTCCAAGAACGAATTGACAAAGGAGAAAATCTGTACTCACCAGCGCCGGAAAGGGACCACGCCACCAAGGTTCGATGCAGAGGGAATGAGGGAGAGTGAGATTGTGGGATTAGCTAGGGATTTGAGAATGGATTTTGAGAAAATAGAAGCAGAAGGTCGAGGGGAGGGAGGGAAGAGTTCCGGTGTTACAAACAGGTGCCAATACGGCACCGTTTTTGGGGAAAATCTGACCAAATATTACTCCTCTGTGAACCGGCCGGTTATTGAAAACCAGTTCACACCGGTTTTTATCAATTTAACTGTCCCACCGGTTTTAACCTCTGACCGAACCGGAATTTAAACCGGTCACCGTTCCGACCGGTAGAACCGTTCGGTCCGATTTTAAAAAGCAAATAAACTTAGAAAAATTAAAAAAAATAAAAATTAAGCAAAACAGTGAATAACAAATAAATTGAGATTACAAAACTTCAATCGAATCAGTTTCATCCAGTAAAAAATTTATAAAGAAACTGAAAATAAACTATCTGCCATATGCACAACGATGTGGGGGCATTTTTCCCCACAACATGAAATAATTTTCAATTGTTATATATATCATTTAACTTAGCACAAATTCATAAAAGAGACAGAGGATTACCCAGAAGCTATGTTGCACGGGGACGGGGACACGTCTCGTCTTCGGTACGGGTACGAAACGCGAGTATGGCGATTTTTAAAAAACAAGGGTACGGGGACGCCACATCATGTATATATATTAATAATTATATATGTAATTATGTATCAAATCCTTAACAAATATCAACTAAAAATCATTAGAATGAACAATTTTTAAAATTCTCAAACATTACAAAATATCAACATAAATCCTTAGCAAATAAATAACAACTAACAAGTATTAATTATTACCTCAAAATACAAATTATCAATCAAAGCTCAAATCATAACATTATTAATTTCATCATTTTCATTACCACCATCACCACTATCACTAATGAGTATAGCTTCCATCTCAAGTTCATTAAGTGATAAGCTAGAAACTTCAAGACCATCAACTCCATCAAATAGCTCCAAATTATCTCCAACAACATCTCAATTTTTGGTGTCTCCCATTAAATATTTTTGGTGACAAAATGGTGAAAAAATTAGGCAATTTAGGTTTTGAAATCGGGTTGGGGAAGAATTCAGCTGCCAAACCACTCCAAAATGGCGTCGTTCCACTAAGGTCAGGGACCGGTCCTGCGCGAAACGGTGTCATTCCACTAAGGTGAGGGACCGGTCCTGCCCGAAACGGCGCCGTTCCACTTAAGGCAGTTACCGGTCATCCAAAACGACGTCGTTCGAAGCTGTCCGGTTTCTCCTTCCCGTTTCGCACGCGTTTTTTTTTACGAAACTTGGAGTTTCGAAACGTTAAACTCGAAAAAAAAACTCTTGAGAAACGAATTTTTGCCGTCTCTACGCTGGGAAACGCGTTTTGCGTTTTGTCCCCGTCCCCGAAACGGGGACGCACCCATTTTTGACATCCCGGTGCTTCTGAGCCCAGAAGTAAGGAGATAGAGGATCTCCCAGAAGTAAGGAGACAAAAGATTACCCACAGACCAAATCTGAAATTTTAATTTCTCTTTTGAGATTTGCTTCCATTTCAATTCCTCTTTCTCAATTTGCTTTTGTTCTCCCTGCTTAGTGGTCTCTATCTCTATTCCTCTTGCTCTAGCTCTGTCCCCATCTTTATTTGATACTCTTTCACTCTACCCTCTTTCTCTCCATCGGTCTCTTTCTCTCACACACTCCGTTCTCGTTCTCTATCGATCTATTCGTTTGCCCTAGCTATTTCTTTCGGCTATGAGATATAATGGGCACCAGCACAAATTGTTATTTTCATAATTTATCAGCCCTCCAATCATCCAATTGGTATAATCAATGGATGTGGTGATTTTATTAGAAATTTGGCCAATCAATTTTTTTTCATAATAATATAAGAAGCCTTAAATTTTTGCTTAATTTATAATTTGACCCCAATTTATTTGGGTCATTTGATTAGGCCAATGTTTTAAAAATCGAACCAGTAAGTGAACCGTTTTAAAGGATGAGCATCAATGATGTCATAAATATAATTTTTTATATAAATATAATATTTAATGTGCTTATTGTATATTATAAGTTATAAAATATACTTTTTATGTAAATTTGTTAATAAAATTAAAATTGGTCTACTGGCGAATGTCTTTTCTCTTCCTTAGAATGAGGGTTCGAATCTTCTTATGGTTATATTTATCTAGTAAATAATCTAAATGTGAATAAATAAATTATAATGCAAGTTTATTCATAAAAGAAACATTGATTTGGTGATTCAAGCCTCTTAATCCCTTCCTTTAGGAAGGAGGTTCGGATCCCTTGGTTGTAATGTTTTCAATTTTCTTCAAAATGATGCAATTTTGAAAAAAATAAAAATCAATGAACTGTCCGATTTTGTAAAACTAGACCGGTTCACTAGTTTAACCACTCAAGTGGTTTACCCTCCCCCCCTGAGGGAACCAAATCAAAATCCAGATCAAGTGCCGGTCAAACCTCCTGGTCCAATCCGATTTTTAAAACACTGGATTAGGCCGAGTTGATATAAAGCAGCCCATAATCAAAAGTTAGTTTTTGCTTAGACTAATGGATTAGACTTTTCTAAATGGACCTTTTATTCAAGCTAGATATGAGATGAGAAATTTTTTTTTGCTCTTAGTAGCTCAAAATTGACTCTTAAAATATAAAATGGATCATTAAATGATGTTAACATAAGTCTCACTTCCACATGTTAAACTTTAGATTAGTAAATTAGATATTCCTACATCTCAAAATAGGTGCTTAAGTCTCTGCACATGTTATTATGAACTTAGTAATATAAGAANACCTCTTATAGGTCCCACGATTTACACAAACCAATTATTGGTTAACATGGTTTCAAGAGAAAGAAATAAAAAGATAAAGAAGCATAATTCATTCTATATTTTGTAAAAGCGGCTAATTTTTATTCCTCATTTTGCACATGAATATGCTATTTTCATTGCTAACAATACTAAAAAAACTGCAACATCAAGATAATCAAAAAATAGTAATTTAATTTAATTTTTTAACAGATCTAAAGTTAAGGCTAAGGATTTTGCTTATCATATAATAAATCACATAAATTTTGAAAAGTTGATACTTAAGAATGTTTATATTAAAATTTATTTTCGGAGCTAACCTAAAAACAGTAACATGTGCTAAAGGCAAATATTTTTCAAGTACTTATCATATTGTGTATGCTTACACGCATAACCCTTAGTGATTTGTGGTTATTTTGTTACAAAATATGGTTAATATATATACATATATGGTTATTTCATTTATGTTTGAACAAAATGACCATATAACTCAATAGAATAACCACATAACATTAATAAAATATTTTGATAATTTTTCATGGTATGGCAACCATTGATTTAAAAATTTTATTCCTTTACCACTTTAAGAGAAGACACGCAACTTTAGAAAAAATGATCTATGCATTATTGAGGTAATCTGAATCCTTTTTACATCCATAGGTTTTGTTCTTTACTTTTCTTCCTTCAAACACATCTTGCAAATTATTTTTTAATCATTTATGCCTCACTTATNCACTTTAAGAGAAGAGACACAACTTTACAAAAAATGAATCTATGCATTATTGAGGTAATCTAAATCTTTTTTTACGTCCATAGGTTTTATTCTTTACTTTTCTTCCTTCAAACACATCTTGCAAATTATTTTTTAATCATTTATGGCTCACTTATACTAAATTTATAAATTTTCATTCTAACAATCATAATTAATATATTTTTGTTAGTATAAGCTTGGTAATATCAATAATGTCACTAGTAAGGTTCAGAAACATCATAGCATATGGAAGGCCAAGAACCTCTTGTTTGCTGGTAGAACGACTCTTATTCAGTCAGTGACTTGTGTCATTCCTACTTATTCCATGCAAACTTCTTTCTTACTTAAAGGAGTGTGTGATGATATTGAAAAACATAATAGAGCCTTTTTGTGGGGCTTTACTCAGGAAGCCAGACGGCCCCACTTGGTGAGTTGGAAGGAGGTGTGCACTCCGAAGGCTCATGGTAGGCTTGGGTTGAGGAATGTAAGGTTGAATAACTATGCCCTCATGATAAAAGTTAGGTAGGGCCTGATGAAGGATAGGGAGAGCCTGTGGTCTAGGGTGCTTCGGTCTAAATACCGTTGTGGGATTGACTCCACCCCGCAGGTGAGTAGGAGGAGGAATGACTCTAACATTTGGAAAGATGTTTGCCATAATTGGGTGCATGAATCCAATGGCAGGTGAGGAATAGGTGTTCGGTTAGATTTTGGGAAGATCGCTGGGTTCTCGGGATCCCATCCCTCGTTGCTGTGGCCATAGTGGCTATTCATCAGACGGAGTTGTGTAAACCAGTTTTGGAGTTGTCGACGATGGATGGCCGTTGGGATTGGAACTTGTTTTCTCACTTGCTTCCTGATAGTGTTTGTGATAGAATTGCTACCATTATGCCTCTTAATCCACTTGTAGGAGAGAATGTGGCTTGTTGGGCTTATTCTAGTAATGGTGAGTTCTTTGTGAAGTTTGCTTATGGAATGCTCTCTAATTGTCAAGACAACCATGATAAGGTTTGGAAGCATATTTGGAGGTGGTCTTGCCCCAAAAGGGTTCATTCTTTCCTCTGGCTTATGATCCATAAGAAGCTTTTTCACCAATTCTTTTCAAGCTCGCATCAGTCCTAGTGCTTCTGAGCTATGTCTAAGGTGCAACCAAATGGTTGAGACTACCTTGCATGTCGTTAGGGACTGTGCTTATGCCCAGAATCTCTGGCTTCGTCTCTTGGATCCTAAGTTCTGGGATATGTTCTTTTCTAGTGGTATTAAAGATTGGGTTAATTTTAATCAAAGACAAAACTTGGGTAGGGAGGATGGTGTTGGGTGGAATACCGTGTTTGGTATGGTTTGCTGGACCCTTTGGTGGAAAAGAAACAAGCTTATCTTTGAGAGAAATGATAACTTTAGGGATCCTCTGTTTTCGATTATGCATCGTGTTCAGGAGTACCTTAATCGGAAAGATGCTACATTCATGCATGGAAGCAATTTTTTGCATACAGAATATATCCGGGTGTGCTGGTCGCCTCATGAGGTTAACTAGAGCAAGTTTAATGCGGATGGTTCCTTTCGTGCGGATGAAGAGTTGGCAACTTGTGGTGGTGTGCTCAGGGACCATTCAGGGACTCGGGTGTATGGTTTTTCTGCCAATCTGGGGTTGGTAATAGTCATCTTACTGAAGTGTGGGGCATTTTTGTTGCTTTGGATTGGGTTGTTCGTGCTGGTTTAAGTAGGATTGTAGTGGAATCAGATTCCTACAATGTTGTTAAGTTGGTTTTTGAGGGATGCTTTGAGTCTCACCTGTGTGCTCCTCTCATTTCTTCCATTCGGTTTCTGCTAGGTGTAGGAAATGAGCTTAGAATTGTTCATTCATTTCGTGAAGCTAATAGAGTGGCTAATTGGCTAGCGAACTTGTCTTATGGCTTTAGGCAGAGGCTAAAGGGCTTCATGTATCCTTCTACTGAGTGTGGTAGTTTGCTGGTTGAAGATGGTGTAAGTGTAGCTGTGGGTCGCACCATTCTGGTGTAGTTTCTTTGTTTGTCTTGCTATCGTACCAAAAAAAAGAAAAACCAATAACTTCATTGCCATTTGGCTTGAAATGATGAAAATTGCAACAACAAAAATTAATTGTTGCTTTTTTCTACCAAAAACATTACAAAAAATAAATGCACTAATTAAAAGGTTTAAATGTTAGAGAAATTTAATTTTAAATGAATTTTTTTATTATTATATTGAAAAATAATTTGGCAGAAAAACCAAAATCAATAATATATTAAGAGGGGAAAATAAAGTGAAAAAGTTGAACATTAAAGGTTTCTAAAATATTAGTAAATCTTTTTTTTTCTACTAATAAAATCTTTTATTGGTTTCAATTCCTCAAATTTTCATATATATATATATGTGTGTGTGTGTATGTGTGTGTGTGTAAATTATTCTACCAAAATTTCAAGAAGGAAGAATTCAAATTGAATTATAAGAGAGAATAGGAGAGGGCAACGACGCTAGGGTGAGGGAGGGGGCAAGGAGTCCTCATTTACTCCTCGACCTTGACAAGGAACTTTCCCCCTCGTCCTCGTCCTCGGTGATGGAGAGAAATCTCTCCCAGTCCTTGATCCTTGATGGGTTGAAGATTGTGATTCCCATCTTAGTCCCCAAACTTTAAATGAAGAGAAATCTCTCCTTGACTTCATCCCCATGAGAGGAAATTTCCCCCATCCTTGGCCGTATTCAAAGAATTTCTTACAAGTCCTCATTTGAAAGGGGCATTTTTCCATCCCCAAAGTTAGTTCTACAAATCAATTTTAATATGCATTGCTAGAATTGACTACAGAAGAAGTTTAAAAAAATAAATAAATACCTTATACTTTGGTGTGACATGAATATAAGGACTACCAGTGAAATTTATGGGTTGAATTACGACTCCTCTACCATAACTGTAAAAAGTAAAATCACAAAGAGACTGATGTGTGTTTATTTTGGATGGAGTGTTTTCACCAAAGATTTCTTTAAAAACATCATGAGGTAGGCAATGTTTTGCATCCTTAAGGTTTAAGGGAATATTTTTCTCAAAATTCAATTCATAATATTTTGGAGTGTATGCCTAATATTTTGAAATTATTAAAAGAAGAAAATCTAAAATATTTAAGGGTTAATTATCAATGCCACAAATGGTATCCATATCACAAGCCGATTTACCTATATTAGCATAAGTGGACACACAATTACTGTTAGCTATTTTTCCTTTATTCCTTCTAGTTTGTTATAAGTTTGTTATGTAGAATATTCCATAGTGGGTCATTCTTTACCTTCTATATATGTCACGGTTGTACTTTCTTTCACAGTAAGAATAAAAAATATCATCTTTCTTCCTCTGTTTTGCCATTATAGCAAATTTTCTTCTGCTGCTCAATCCTTCTTCTTCTCTGACTTTCTCTCACCATGACCTGTGGAGGTCATAATAACAATAATCGTTTCCAAACCCTTGGGTCTCCTTCTACGATCACTACACCCCTAAACAATCCCAACCTTTCTTCTATTGATAACAGCCATAGTCCTTTCTTTCTCCACAGTGGAGATCACCCTGGTCTAACTCTTGTTTCCCATATTCTTATTGGCCCCAATTACAATACCTAGAGCAGAGCCCTGGTTATGGCCCTCAATGCCAAGAACAAACTTGGATTTGTCGATGGGTTTCTTCCGCAACCATCCATAGAGGATCCTACTACCAGTATTTGGTCCCGCTGCAACAGCATTGTCACTTCCTAGCTCCCCAACGCCTTGTCCAAGGAGATAGCTGATAGCCTCTTGTATCTTGACAGTACTCAAGTTGTGTGGTCAGATCTACATGATCGATTTCATCAGAGTAACGCACCACGGATATTCCAAATCAAGCAACACTTGAATGGACTCACTCAAGGGTCTCTTGATGCCAATACTTATTTTACCTAGTTGAAAATCCTTTGGGATGAACTTAAAAATTTTCAACCAATCCCTGTCTGTCAATGTGGTAGTATGAAGGCATTGATGGATTATCAGCAACAGGAATATGTAATGCAATTTTTTATGGGTCTGAATGAATCTTATGTTGGAATTCGAGGTCAGATCTTGATAAATGATCCTCTACCCCTTGTCTCTAAGTTGTTCAATCTCGTTGTTCAAGAGGAAAGATAGTGCTCCATCGGACCTGGTGTTCCCTCTCTGGCAGACTCCTTAGCTTTTAGCACCTCCTTGCCGCAACTCCTTCTAACATCCAACAGTGTTGCTGTGCCATTTTCTCCAGGCAAATAGAGACGTGATCGCCCAATTTGCTCACACTATGGAATCACTGGACATACTGTGGATTGGTGCTATAAGCTTCATGGGTACCCACCGGGTTACAAGCCCAAATCTAAAAGTTCACAGGCCCAAATGCAATAGGGCTCCCTTCAATCCACATCGTCACAACCACCTGTTGTCGTTGACTTCCCAAAACGAAAGAACTTCACTCCTTTAGCTACAATGACCATGACATCACCTAAGAGATCCCTTTCTACCAAGCAACTACAGCAACTCATTACTTACCTCAGCATGCAGCTTCACACTCATGCACACGACTTTCCTGAGATTGCAACAGCTTCCGGTCCCTCTATATCTCAACTTTATGGTAAATATGCTTTTGTCATTCTCTTTTTCATCCTTTTTTTCCTCAAGATGCCTGGATCATTGATACCGGTGCTACGCACCATGTTTGCTGTAATCTCTCTTTTTTTTTTGCACCCACTATTACTTATCATAAAACTGTCACTTTACCAAATGGGAACATGGTTGATATTACTCGAACTGGTACTGTGCACTTGTCACCTTATTTGGTTTTACATAATGTTCTATTTGTTTCCTATGTTTTCCTTCAATCTCCTCAGTGTCAGTGCTTTCACCTCTATTCACCACTGTCATGTTAATTTTCTCTCTAATTCATGTGTTATTGAAGACCTGAATCAAGGCTTGATGATTGGGAGGGGTAGACGCCAAGACAACCTTTATTTTCTTGAATTAGGAATTTCCTTTTGTAATCTTGCTTTTTCATGTCCTGTAATGTTGCAAAATGCCATATGGCATCATTGACTTGGGCGCCTTTCTCCTGTAAAACTTCAAGTTCTAAATAATAAATTGCAGTTTTCATCTTCTTTATCTTCTCATTGCAAAGTCTGTCACATGGTAAAGCAAAAACGTCTTCCATTTGTGTCTCATAATAACATGTCCCCTAAGCCTTTTGATTTGGTTCACATAGATGTTTGGGGTCCTTTTCATGTCAATACATCTGCTAGACATAAATACGTTCTCACCATAGTTGATGATTGTACTCGTGCCACATGGGTTTATCTTATGAGTACTAAAGCTTATTCTCACCATTTTTCCATCATTTTGCAATTTTATGCTCACTCAGTATAACATTCCTATTAAATCTGTGAGGTCTGATAATGCCTCTAAATTAGCATTCATTGATTTCTTTCATTCAAAAGGGATATTTTCTTATCATTCTTGTGTTGACACACCTGAGCAAAACTTGGTTGTTGAGCGCAAACATTAGCATATTCTTAATGCAGCTCATGCATTTCTTTTTTAGTCCTCGGTTCTTCTTTGCTATTAGGGGGATTGTGTCTTAACAGTTGTATACTTAATCAATCGAACCCCATCCCCATTACTATCCAACAAAACACCATTTGAACTTTTAACAAACAAGGAACCAGATTATGCTCACCTTCGTGTCTTTGGTTGTTTGTGTTGTGGATCCACTTCTCCACACAATCGCACCAAATTTTCTCCTCGTGCTAGAGCTTCAGTGTTCTTAGGTTATCCTTCTGGTTATAAAGGATAAAAACTCCTTAATTTAGAGAGCAATAAAACATACATTGCTTGCCATGTTGTCTTTCATGAGTCTCTATTTCCTTTTACTACTTCATAACCTACTTTTAATCATCTTGATTTCTTCTTTGACCAAGTTCTCCCTACGCTTATACTAGCTTCCTCGGACACCATGTCCTCTCCATCATCACCTTTAGATTCCCCTTCTTATCATCCTTCTTCTCCTAATACTTATACCTCTCCTGCTCGGCCACACCGCATTAGTAAGCCCCTATCCTATTTATCTGATTACTATTGCTCCTTAGCCACAACTTCCACTTCTTCTTCCACATCTCATCTTCTATCCAGCTCCCTTAGCTATCATAAATTATCACCCTCATTTCGTCACTTTATCTTAGCCATTTCTGCTCATACTGAACCCCTCACTTATTTAGAAGCTGTTCTTTCTCTGGTGTGGCATGATGCCATGAATGTTGAGTTGCACGCTTTGGAAAGCAACAACACTTGGTCTATTGTGCCTCTTCCTCCCGGCAAGCATCCAGTGGGCTATAAGTGGGTGTACAAGACCAAGTTTCAACTTGATGGTTCAGTTGAAAGGTATAAAGCCCGCCTTGTGGCAAAGGGCTACACACAACAAGAATGTATTGATTTCCTTGACACTTTCTCTCATGTGGCCAAGCTTGTTACTGTCAAGCTTTTGCTTTCTTTAGCTATTGTTTATGGCTGGTCTTTAAGCCAACTTGTTGTCACAAATGATTTCCTTCATGGAGATTTATTTGAAGAAGTATACATGACATCACCTCCTGGATATACTTGTGGAAAGGGGGAGTTATTGCTTTCTAATGTTGTTTGTCAACTTCACAAATCCATTTCTAGTTTAAAACAAGCATTTAGGCAATGGTTCAACAAGTTTCCCAATGTGCTAATCTTTGAGGGTCTTACCCAATCCAACCATGATCATACTTTGTTTACCAAGTCTCATGAATCTGTTTTCTTGGCTCTCTTAGTATACGTTGATAACATCATTGTAGCAAGCAATAATCAGGCAGCAGTAGACACACTAAATATTACACTCAGCAAGAGGTTCAAAATGAAAGATCTAAGTCCTCTTAAGTATTTTATGGGTTTAGAAGTTGCTAGATCAGCTGCTGGCATTTCCATTTGTCAAAGGAAATATGCATTGGAACTGTTATCTCCTGCTAGTTATTTAGGCTGTAAGCCAACCTATATTCTTATGGAAACCAATCTGAAGCTTTCAACATCTGATGGTGATCTTCTTGCTGACCCTACATGTTACCAAAGGTTGATAGGGCAACTCATTTATCTCACTATCACTCGGCCTGATCTCAGCTACTTTGTCAATTTTTAGTAGCACCTCGCACCTCCCATCTCCATGCAGCAATGCGTGTTCTCCAGTATATCAAGAAGACTCCAGGTCAAGGTCTCTTTTTCCCTTCGACCTCAACACTACAACTCAAAACCTTCTCAGATGTAGATTGGGGTGCTTGTCCTGACACTAGGCGATCTTTCACTGGATTTTGTATTTTTATTAGTTCTTCACTCATATCTTGGAAATCCAAGAAGCAACAAGTGGTGTCTCGTTCTTCTACATAAGCAGAATACTGTTCCATGGCTAATACCACTTATGAAATTATGTGGCTTCTTGGGTTACTTCAAGACTTTTGAGTTATATATCAAGGCCTAGCTCTTCTGTACTGTGACAATCAAGCAACATTACACATTGCTACCAACCTAGTCTTTCATGAGCGCACCAAGCACATTGAAATTGATTGCCACTTTGTGCGGGAAATAATTCAAACAGACACTTTGAAAACCATGCATGTTTTCACCCATAACTAGCTAGCAGACCTTTTCTCCAAGGCATTCCATCCAACTCAGTTTTAGACTTTACTCAGCAAGATGGGAATCCATAATTTGTATTCTCCATCTTGAGGGGAACTATTAGCATAAGTGGACACACAATTACTGTTAGCTATTTTTCCTTTATTCCTTCTAGTTTGTTATAAGTTTGTTATGCAGAATATTCCATAGTGGGTCATTCCTTACCTTCTATATATGTCACGGTTGTACTTCCTTTCACAGTAAGAATGAGAAATATCATATTTCTTCCTTTGTTTTGTCATTTGTAATAACCTATTAAGATGATATACTCATTGTTTGTTTTGTTCAGTCCACATATCTATTAAGTAAAACAAACAGCAAGTCAATGTCATTCTAGCAACTTCTTGAGAGCACTGATAGAGTGAAGCGAAGCGATTCAACCACAGTATCCTAGCTCTCAAGGACATGATTCTTTCAATAGAGTTCATTCAGTGATTCAAGGGTACTCCAACTCAAAACTACTATACTCCAGGTTTTATTGGACCCTGCAAACTCAAATCTTATGAGGTTTTGATCACCAATTCTGGGACTTCTCTCCCTTGAGCTCTTGAAGACTAAAAATTTGCAAGATTAGAGACTTGTTTTTTTTTTTCTCATTATCTCCCTATTCCATAAACTTGGAATGATGTTAACATCGCGACCCACTTGACAATTAGATCCATGACCATGTCATGTTACCCCTAACATGAGAGGATCTTGATCCTTTTATTAATGCACTTTACTAATTATGAGAAATACAAGTGTACAAGGATCCTTTTGACATTTTAGGTGCTAAAAGCATTGGTAAAAGTTCATTTTTCCATTCTTAGTAAAAGTTTTCATGTTCAAAGTTGTTTGTAGTTGGGAAATAGTTACTTTCATTCATGAAGAAAGAGTACAACTTTCAAAACGACAAGATGGCTAGTATAATTGGTTTTGGTATATCATGACATGAAGTTTCAAATTCACCATCCGCAAATTATCCAAATCACTTATTAGTTTTTACCACACAAAACGTCTATGTGCTAAGTACATCGTGGAAAGATAGCATCGTTTTGCATTTGTTCATCCTATGGTCTTTTGTCGTCATGATTATATATATATATATATATATATATATATATATGAAGATTGTGGTGGTTATTAATCTGCCTTGTTTCTTTATGTTATGTATTTAAACTTCATTAGTTGATATATATATGTTACAACCCGAATCCTAGGATCAAATCCCACATTTAAAAAAGAGTAAAACCCTTTTTTGGTCCCTGAAAAATGGGTTCACTGACTAGTTAGTCCTTCATTTATTTTTACTGACAAGTTAGTCCTCCATTTTATCTTCCGTCCGCCAAATCAGTCCTCCAGTAGTGCCCGTTTGTTGCACTTAACGAAAAATGCCAGGTGGAACGTTAATTGATGATGTGTCTGTTAAATGATGATGTGGCATGCTGACATGGAATATTTTCCTTTCAGCTGGCATGAAGGAGCAAAACACTGTCGTTTTAGCATCTTCAACCACTTGCTAAAAGTGGAAAACATCGTCGCACCCAAGAGCTGCCATTGATGTGCGACCTCGGTGGAGAGCCTCTACAAAACCGCACCCAAGAACCTTAAGCCCTCATTGATACCCAAAATCATCATTTACAGTGAATGTCCCTTGCTAAAATTGAAGAACGGCGTCCCACCCAAGAAGCAAAGTTTCATCGCCATTGATGTAATATATCAGGGGAAAGATTCTGCAAAATCGCACTCAAGAACCCTAAGCCCCATTGATACCCAAAATCGCCAAACCCAGTGAACGATTTCCCTTAATCACTCTTTGAATCAGTGTTTTCTGTCCCTGAGTTTGTCAATCAGAGGTGAGGTTTCCAAGCTCTTGTAATTATCCTTTTAAGATGACTTGACTTGATGTATTTGTGAAAATACACATGTAAATTTAGAGCTGAGGTAAACTCAAACATCTTGCTTCTGGTTTTCCCTTCTATACAGGGAAGCAATTGGGAAATTTCTTAGGTGCTGTGAAATATATGTAGTCTAATTTTGATTATAATTTCAGGAAATTGCATTATGGGGTATATATATATATATATATATATATAATTAACTCTGGTGTGAACTCTCATATGTAGAATTGTTGTTACAGTTAAATAACTTTGAAGTTTGAATATGGTAGCTTTGGTATTACTCGTATACCTGCTGTCTTTTGTCATTGGAAATTCTTGTAGCTTTTAGAATCGATTGATGAACTTTCTGCTGTTATTGTAAGTGGACATTTGCCCTTAATGTTAAGTGCGACAAAAAGTACTTGTGTTCAGCTCATTTGGACAAAAGCAAAGTTCACTTAAGTATTTGGAATACTTTAGATGATACTTCTTCCTAATTGAAGTACTTCTTTTATGTTGCTAGAATTTCGTGTTGGGATAGAGGTAACCATGTGATTCGTAGTTTGTTTAGAGTATGTTTTCGTAAAATGTTGAAGAAAATGTATATGATAAGCACTTACAATATATCAGTAATGAGTTTACCTCAGCTGTAAATATATAGGAGAATTTCATTGGTAACCACTTACAATATATCTATATTTATTTTGGGACTCCCAAGAATATCATTGGTCTGTTATTAGTAAGTATGATTACGTATGTTGTATCCCATGTCCTTGAAAATTAAATTGTTTATTGGTATTGGCTGCTAGAAATTATGAAAATAGTTTCTCCCTCTTATAATTGGTTAGGTAAAATGTCTTCTTACTGTAAGAGCTGAAACAAAAACTCCAATTAGTGTTGTTTCCATTAGGACAATTCTGTAGGTGTGTACTAGTTTTCCCTAACATATTTTCTTTTCTATATTCATTTGGGTAAATTCTTTTTTGCTTTATAGGTGAAGCTGTAGATCCCAAATATGGCATAAGCATTGTTCTCCAAGTTGTATTTACAAAGTCTTTACCATTGAATCCGTAGACTTTTATTTTTATACCAACATATAGTTTATATACATTCCAAATGCAGATAATTGATGATCATGAAATGGTTCTTTTGTTGGCATCTAGTCTGACACGTCTATTCTATATGAGGACAAAATAGATGAAAGTAATGTTACAATAGTCTCAATGGAAGAGGCCTAGACATATTGCCAACTTGTTTGCAAAATTTTATATGCGATTTTATAAGGTTAACAACATCATGGCCCATGATCGATATGTAACTATGTATATTTATATGAGCGTAACTTTGTTCATGACAACTAGCACAGTCCACATAAAATTATATAAAAAAAATCCATGCTAATTTCATAATTATTGCCTTCAAACTATGCATGCCTATAAAAAGTGATCATATCTAAATATAATTAAAAAAAAAAAAAGTGTAGGTGAGAGCACATCAACTAAAAAGTCAGTTATGTAGCAGCATTAGTCAATTATGCTGCTTTACTATGTGATGTTTGTGAACCACATTTAACCTAGTTAAAGCATATATGTGAACAGGTAATTTTGTACAACTTTGACATAAAGGCATTGCTAAAATGCTAGTTGAGGATGAAGGAGTCCCCAAACGACGTTCTGTGATTATTGATGGTGAACCATTCACGCCGGCCTTTCATGGACAGCATGTCCAGGAAGGTAGCTATAGTGGGTCAAGCTTCATAAGCGTTACATATGTCATTGGCCACCAGAACACCCTTTATGTATGTGATTGTAATAAGAGGGTGGTGATGCTGATTTCAAAGACTAAGGAGAACCCAAATCGTCCATTTTGGCGTTGTCCACGTTACAAGGTTTGAGGAAAATTTAATACCAATTTACATAGTCAATCAATTTATCAATAATGTCATTTGATGTGCCTAATTTGAACTGTGAACATGTCTAACATCCTCAAATGCAGAATGAAGACTTATGTTGTGGATTCTTTCAATGAGTCGACAACTTTGAAGGGGTGCTTCAAAGAACTACTGAGTCGTACATAACAAATGACAAAAAGGTGTTGAAGATGCAGAAGAAGATAATTAAGAGTCTCGAAAGTGAAGTTAGGAAATTAAAGATTGCTTGTATTTTGCTTGTTGTTTTGGTTGTCATTGTAATTTTACTAAAATAACTCTTATATGTGATAGAACTAATGTAAAATTTTGTACTCATTAATTTCCTTGCGCCTAGGTGTCTTTGACCCTATTGTAAATCTCAAACATGTTTAACAAGTATGTAGACCAAATTAAATTACCAAGCATATTAGTCACATTTTTATACAGGAACCAAATTAACATATGCTACTGCACATTATCATAGAATAACTTCAAAACAATCTAACTTTCTCTCATTTAAATTATTCACCTAAAGGGATGACAGGAACCAAACATGCCCAAAAGTACCAATCGACAAAGGAAATGTAGCAAATGCAATATCAGTACACAACATCTTAACACGCTCGGGTATTCTTAGATGTTATAAATAAAGCAACACAACTTTAGAGATGTTGTAAATAAAGTAACACTGCTTTGCAACAAGCAAACCATACGTAAATTTGCCTCAAACAGTACATATGTAAACACTTGTAGATCATCTGGATAAAAATACAGTAACACATGTATTGAACATTAACATAATAACATTATTTAGAGCATCTGGATAGAAATGAATATTCTATCAACAGTACACAATGCACATACATTCTTAGATCATCTAAATAAAAATACCCATTTTTGCCATATATAAAAATAACTGTTCTTTAGAGCATCTGGATAGAAATAAATATTCTATCAACAGTACACAATGCACATACATTCTTAGATCATCTAAATAAAAATACCCATTTTAGCCATATATAAAAAATAACTGTTCTTTAGAGCTGGATAGAAATAAATATTCTATCAAGAGTACACAATACACATACATTCTTAGATCATCTAAATAAAAATACTCATACACTTAGCCATAGATAAAAACAACTGTTCTTTAGAGCATATGGATAGAAATAAATATTCTATCAACACTTCACAATTAGTTAACATTCTTAGAACATCTATCTGAAAATGTCAGGACACACAACTGCTTGAGCACTCAGACATTAGTTACCAACTTCTCTTTTCCTTTCCTTGAGCCTTCAGCAGAGAGGTATGCTACAAATCTTCGCCTAGTAGCCATGGTTGCCGCTTGAAAAGTGTCAGTAGTCACGGTCTCCTGCTGGCCTGTAATATTAGGTTGATGCCTTGAACCCTATTGACAGAAGCAAGATGAAATGTGTAAATTTTAAATTTTATCATGAGTAAAATTGGAAGCAATGTATCAAAGGAGTTGTGTCTCATCAATACCTGTGGCTTCCTTTTTATTGCTAGCTTCTTCCTAGTTGGTGGTTGCTCAATTTGAGAATCTTGGGCATAGGGGGCTTATGAATCTACTGGCTGGCTAATTGGAACCTCTTCCGCTTCAATTGGCTGGCTTGTTGGTTTCTTGCCCTTCTTTTGTCATTTCCGTGGTTCCACCCCTTTGCAAGTCCTTGTGTTGTGCCCTGTCCCACCACGTTTGGAGCATTTAGTGGCCCCATATTTCCTTTTTAGCCGGCTAAGATCTTGAGGAACGTCGTTCACTTTACTTCGATTCTTTTTAGGCCTACCAGCTGGCCTTTTGAATAGAGGTGGATTGATGTCCCTAAGGTATGTCTTTTGCCAATAATCCTACCCTGCTAGTGGCTGTATGAAAGGCTCATAAACCTTCAACCAAGTGCTAGTTAAGTACCAATCGTTGACTGCACAATCAGGGTCTTCATTATTTGATGTGAATGCTGCACAAGCATGTCTGCATGGTATCCCTGTCAAATCCCAAGACCTGCATAAGCATGTCCTAGCAGACAAATCAACCACCACTTTGTCTGTCGGTCCCCTGCTAACTTCATACTTATGCCCTGCTGGATCTCCAGCCCATAATGGAGACCAGTCACTGCTTATCTTCTTCTCATTTTCTAGAAATGCTACTGCCATTGGCACAAACTTGCTCTTATATTTTCTGACCCTCACAAGCATATCTCATCTCTTCCTCATTATATAACCCCTAATTTCTTCAAGCATTGTAAGTATTAGGTTACACTTGAACTTCCGGATCTCTTTATTGAATTGCTTACACATGTTGCTAGTGATGGCTTGATTCTTGCTAAAAGTGCTGAAAGAGCCTCTAACCCATCTGTCAGAGCATTCTTGAGCAACCAGTCATACGCATCTGAATCGATCATCTTGATCTTGGCCATATGCCTATCAAACTCGCCCATCGTAGTGGACTTTGCTGCCAGAAAGACTTTTGATCTCAATTCTTTGCTCTTCCAGGTCTTACAAAAGTTTTTCCAGATGTGCATCACACATGACCTATAGGGAGCTTCAAGACATAGTTTAGCCAGTGCTGGTTCCAAACCCTGAACAATGACAACAAGAAATACATCTTAGAAGCATGATAAAAAATTATGACCCCTTAACTGAAATCAAGCTTACTATAAATATATACCTTCTGCTGATTTGATATGAAGTTCCAGCCATGTTCCCTTGGGTGTCCAATATCCTTAATAAGTCTTGTCAATAACCACCTCCAAGTGTCCTTGGTCTCAAGATCTACAACAGCATAAGCAACAGGATAGAAGGAATTGTTCCCATCTTGAGCTACCGCAGCCAACAATATCCCTCCATAGTAGCCCTTTAAGAAGCAACCATCTAGACCTATCAAAGGCCTACAAGCAGCCTTCAAGTCTTCCTTGCACGCGTCAAGACAAATATAAAGTCGATCAAAGTTGGGCACCAAAGCACTGGTTGGTCTGTCAACAACCAATTGCACAGTCCCTTTGGGGTCAACTATTTTTAGCTCACCACAGTAGTCCCATAAAGCTGCATACTGTTCTTTTTCTGTTCCTTCGACCATTTTCCTCGCCATCTTTAGTGCTCTGAAAATTGTTCGCTCATGCACATTGATATTATATTTTCGTTTCACCAAATTGTAAGCATCAATGCCTTCCATAGTCGGGAATGCCCTAACTTCTTCTTGAAGCTTCTTTGCTAACCACTTTGTGTTAGCTTGCCTATTTGATATTTTTCTACTACAAGTGTGTGTGTTGATAAAGGTTTTCACCTGGAAGCTATGCGACACATTACTAAAAGAGCATAAAATCTCCCACATGTAGCCATCTGTGCATCTTGCCTTGGCCCTTTTCTTGTCATTCTTCACCCACACTATAGGCCTACCAAGCTGAATTGTGTAGTCCTTAACAACCATCTTGAATGCACGCAGCGTTGGAAACTCCATTCCAAGTTCTAAATTTACCTCCCCAAATTGAGCTGTAGGATTAAATTGTGGAAAGACTTATGCTTGTTTGTGGCCATCAACTTTCGCATCAGAACTCTGAGGGGTGTGCACTTCCTCTGTCTCATACCCCTCACCCTCAAATGGATTGACATACACCTCTGCTGGGGTTTTTTTTTTTTACCCATTTTTTGATTTGCTTGACGGGCAATACCACTACCTTCTCTTCTAAGCATTACTGTCTTACTCTTATCTCTATCTGAAATTTGGGTGTCCTCCTCATTAGTGCTCATAGGTATTGGCGGTGGATTGTAAGGGCTCTGTTCTTCATCATCACACTCGAATGAATCTGCAGCACTAGAACTAACTTCACTTGATTCATCTAAATCACTGCTGCTTGTCTGTTCTCCATTACTAGCATCATCATGCTCAACTGCATTAATGTCTTTGATGGGGGTTGTCGGTTGTTGCACATTAACATCATCAGCACTGTTATAATGCTCTTCTTGTCTCATATCGCTTCTCAAATACGTCATATACTTTTGGTCTTCATCGATGTTTATTGCAACTTCATCGACCTCATTGCTTTCCTCCCTTAAATTTGTCCCCCTCTCTTCCTCTTCATGTGACTCACATGGCAAACAATAAATAGGTTCCACAATTTCTGGCTGCTCAATTACAGGATGCTCAAAAAAAATATCGATCTCATCAACATCTTCTACAGCAACAAACATCTGTAACACATCTGCGTCACCATTTAGGGGCCTTAGCCCATCCTCTAACTCCAAGCAAAGCACCAACCAGTACATATTTGTGTACGAATCATAACCATGCTCGTAAAATAATTCTGCAATTGTAGGAATGGAAACCTTATCAATGTCTATCCAATCCCATGCATCTTCCTCTCCATCCACATAGGCGAGCTTTGGCTCACGTACTAACTTCCCCCCATGGTGATAAATGAGGGTAACATAACAGTCCATCCTGCCCACAAAAAAAAAAAATTGATAAATAAATATGTTTGTAGCATAACATCACACATTCTCACATCTACAACATTACAAACAAGTAACAACTACTTAATTGTTAAGGGTTACTCCATTCCAAGATAGATTCAAATCTGAAAAGAACAAGAATGAATTGACCCAAGACCTGCACAAGCATCTGATCTTATGGGGTAATTAAGGGCGATCCTCAGAAAATCAACCCAACTTGTACAAAGACCCACTTTAAAAGTTTATTTAAAAGTTCTCACATCTAATTATTTTTTAAAAAAATATACATTATACAATGAATATTGAATTTAAATAGAATAACTTAATTGTTAATGTAAGTCAATTTGTACTCAGTCAATTAACCCATCTGTTGTCCAGTGCCACTAATTACTTAGCAAATTTGACAACAGCAAAATTAAGAATATCAGTCTGGGGTCTTGAATTGGTTTTACAAGATTGCACAACAATCTTAAGGCAAAAAGAATAAGTATAAATGCAATGAGATAAATGTGTACACTAGGCATGTACCTTTCTTCAATCCCTTGCTCTTATAGTTCTGTTGTTGTGCTTGCTTTCAATTGAGATTAAAAGCAAGAAGAAAGAATGACTTTTGCAGCAAATGTCATTGACCATACACTTAGCAATTCTGGTTCCCCCTACATTTTATCAAAAAAACCAACTTAAGTGAAGAATCTCACAAGGGGAAACCACAATAGAAGTCTCAGCAGTAGTAAGCCAAAGAAAAACAAATTAATTACATCTGTTACTTTGAATTTTTTGTATTATCGTCTACATAACAAATGAAAAAATTCATAGCAAAGAGATGTCATGTAATTGGCAGGGCCTAGCTTCGGAAATTTGGAAACACAGAGGTGAGTTATTGCATGAGATATTTTACAAATGTGGAAACACAAACAGAAACAAAATCAATAATACTAGTTTCCTAGGTCCTAGCTTTGGAATGGGAATGCTGACATATAGCATACTACAGGCCTGCCAAGCAAAGAAAACACTTAGTTCCATACAACAATTGGATGCACATGTATCATACATTGGGCTCATAAACAATGTCCATGGAACGGCAAATTTCATTCTGTCATTGCCAATGTTAATGTTTGTTAATCATGACAGCATCTAGAGGAGCCCTGTTTCATACCAAAGCCTCATGTCATTTTAATCTTAATTAATAATGTAATTCCAAAGAAAAATATCTTCTGGACAAGAGAGATATCATGTAGGCTTCTGATTTTAACTTGAGTAAACCATCAAACTTTAAGCATAATAGAATAAGAAAAAAGATACATGCGTTAGTGCACAATATATGGTCTTCCTGATTAAAAGACAAAATTGTGTAATGAAAGAGAACACAACAAGTGCAGAGGTACTATAATTGGCCACTTTATGCTTTATACAGCCACTTGGACACCATACAACAATTGGATGCACATATATCATACATCGGGCTCATAAACAATGTCCATGGAGTGGCAAATTTCATTCTGTCATTGCCAATGCTAATGTTTGTTAATCATGACAACATCTACAGGAGCCATGTTTCATACCAAAGCCTCATGTCATTTTAATCTTAATTAAGAATGTAATTCCAAAGAAAAACATCTTCTGGACAAGAGAGATATCATGCAGGTTTCTGATTTTAACTTGAGTAAACCATCAAACTTTAAGCATAATAGAATAAGAAAAAAGATACACGCGTTAGTGCACAATATATGGTCTTCCTGATTAAAAGACAAAATCGTGTAATGAAAGAGAACACAAGTGCAGAGGTACTATAATTGGGCACTTTATGCTTTATACAGCCACCTAGACAAAAGCCAAAAACTGTGGTCCAAAAAATTAAGAGTGAATCTAAAGTGGTGCACCACCATCCAAGCATTTCAATGCATACTTCCATGTTCCTACTTTGACTTGGCCTACCATGTTTGGCATTTTCTAATTTCTATAACCATTTAAATAATTCCAATCATTAACTATGTCTAATTTTTCTAAGACAACATTTTACATTCAACTAATAGTGGATCACAATACCAACAACTTCTGTCCCACCACAACAACAAACATTTACAAAACTTTCTCATAGCTTATGAACATGTGGACCACAATAACAAAGACAGAACAAAATAATATACCCTACTTTCTCAACCCATGTGAAGACCACAATATAAAGGTATGGGTAACAACGGAAGGGAGAAAATTTCACAGTCAACAATACTAGAATATTTGTCTCATCTTAAAGGGAGAATTACAAGAGCTTCGAAACCTCACCTCTAGCTACGGGTTTGTCTTCAAAACATTCAAATCGAGTCTCTCTCCTTCCACTTCAGTGCATGGGAGCTTAGGGTTCGAAAAAGGGGAACTCCTGATTACACCTACCGATGCACAGAGACTCCACCGATTGACGAACTCAGGGATGAAAAACACCGATTCAGAGAATGATTAAGGGAAATCGTTCACTGGGTTTGGCGATTTTGGGTATCAATGGGGCTTAGGGTTCTTGAGTGCAATTTTGCAGAATCTTTCCCCTGATATATTACATCAATGGCGATGGAACTTTGCTTCTTGGGTGCGATGCCGTTCTTCAATTTCAGCAAGGGACGTTCACTGTAAATGATGATTTTGGGTATCAATTGGGGCTTAGGGTTCTTAGGTGCGGTTTTGCAGAGGCTCTCCACCGAGGTCCCACATCAATGGCAGCTCTTGGGTGTGACGACGTTTTCCACTTTCAGCAAGTGGTTGAAGATGCTAAAACGACGTCGTTTTGCTCCTTCATGCCAGCTGAAGGGAAAATATTCCATGTCAGCATGCCACATCATCATTTAACAGACACATCATCAATTAACGTTCCACCTGGCATTTTACGTTAAGTGCAACAAACAGACACTACCGGTGGACTGATTTGACGGACAGAAGATAAAATGGAGGACTAACTTGTCAGTAAAAATAAATGAAGGACTAACTAGTCAATGAACCTATTTTTCAGGGACCAAAAAAGAGTTTTACTCTTTAAAAAATCATAGAAAATAGAGCTTCAAACTTGTGGAGGAGGGCTCTAGAAGAAAACAATCTCCTCTCTGTAATCCTTGTTCAACTTGGATAAGGTCTCTAAAATTGTGGGAGATCCTCCTCATATGATCGTTCTGTTCCATGAAGTAGGGATTGATTCTGATTGAAAAACCACTTGAACTCACCTCATGATTGAGAGAACTTAACTGATGAATAGAAAATTGCCTAAATTCTAAAGGGTTAAGGGGTTTGTAAGCTACCTCTTCTTCAAAATGGTGTAGCACTACATCTCAATTTCTCATTTAAGAGGTTCTGGTGGGGCTCATGTGTTGAAATTAGTGTCAATGCGAAGATCTCGAAAAAATAAGTCACTTAGTATTAGTTAAAATAATTAGTTTTCTGTAAAATGCATAAACATAACAATTGTATTTTTTTTTCGACAATTGTTCTGTTTATGCATTTTACAAAAAAATTAATTGTTTTGACAAATACTGTATATCTCAATTTTTTAAAATTATCACAATAACATCAATTTTAGGATGTGCATGTTACTAAAACTTTGTGGAATAATACTACTTTAAATAGCTTACAATTATAAAGGGTTAAAGAGCCAGTTTCCCATACTATCTTGTATTGCAGCCCACAGATTTTACTAGATCGTCTCCTATTCAGGGTTATTGAGTGTTGGCTTGGCAATTCCCTCCATTAAGCCAATGAATTATAGATTTGAAGCCCCAAAGTTTCTCTTCAGCTTGCAGAATGGCCCAATATTCCTTGGTAAGCTCTTGTTATAGAGTAAAAAGGAAGTGAGGGTGAGAGGAGTTGTGACAGTGACTGAGATATAGCTTTTAAATTGTTCCAAAGTTCTATTCTCCTCTCCTCTAAAGGACTCCATAAATTGCTGAAAAAAAGACAAGTGGTAGAGTGTCAAGCCATGTGATGTCATGTGGTAATCGTACAACTTGTTTAGTGATGTATTGAAGATGAAGAAAGAATTAGTCATCATTTCCCTTTTTTATTTTTTTTATTATAATTTTAAATTCAAACATAACTTAAAAATAATTTTAATACGATTTATTACATTCTTTTAATTTTCTTGCATGTTGCCTAATCAAATCTCAAATCATATACAATTTTGTAAGAGAAGGTTTTCTTTTTTCAAAACTAATTGCACTCAAGTCATGTTTAGACTTGCATCAACATTATATTAGTTATTTTTGAAACTTAGTTAAAGACTAATCATCTCTACTAAAGTATTAAAGTTATAATTATTTAATTTTTAGAGTCATATTTGTTAGGAATAATTTATTGGTTACTGTTTATATTCGAATATGATAGTTTCATATTCAAAGGGTGATGATACTCTAAATGTAAATTAAAAAAAATTATAATTATTCAAAAAAAATTCTCAATATTTAGTCTCCAAAAATTCAAAAAAATAAAAAAATAAAAACCGAATAATTAGAAGGTCAATGCACATTATTTCCACGTAAACAAACAAATAGTGCCCCCATTCACCGACAACAAGACAAGCACAGAACCATATCTATCATCCCCTCCAACGCCTTATTTATGTCAGCTGCCACTAACAGTAACATCGTCATATTATATATATATATATATATATATATATATATATATATATTTATTTATTTTCTATTAACCTAAATGTAATTATAATTCTACCATTTGATACTTTTTTAAAATTTAGTTATCATCGTTTAATACTTTAATTCATTGACATTGATGCCGTCTCTTAATTTTCAATTCACATATATTATGATCTCAGTGTGCCTACAAATAAAAGTTTTTGATGATCATAATAAAGACGAGGATTGTATTTTTTTTGTTTAAATATATTACAAATATTTATAATTTAGTTTTTATAATTTTTTTTTGGTTTTTATAGTTAAATTTTTTTTTATTGAGTCTCTGTTATCACCTTCGATTATAATTTTGTCGATTTAGTGTTAATATAGCAAATGACTTGTCTATCTAACAATAAAAAAAAATTGATGTGGTGTCAAAGTGGCACAAAAATTATCATCTCATCAAATTTTGGTTCAAAAAATACATAAAAAATTGATAAAGTTATAATTTTTGTGCTATTTTGGTCCCATGTCAATTTTTTTATTGACACAAAGACATATTATTTGCATATTAATACTAAACTGATAGATTTATAATCGGGAATGACGACATAGACGCAATTAAAAAAAATTAAACTATAAAGATTCTAAAAGAGAAAAAAAAAATTGTAAAGACCTCGTTCAAAATTCATCCAAATTACAGAGATCTGCAGTATATTAATTTTTTTTAAAATGTATTTCATATTAATAAAACGTAGAAGCTTTAACATTTGAAAGAAATTCCTTGTTGGTACCTTTAGCATCTCATTTTTATTATAAGTCTATGAAATAATTTTATAACATTAAAAAATATTTTAAATAATTTATATTTGTATGTAAAAAATTAAATTAAATTTTTTATATTTAATATTTTTATCAGTATAAAAAAACTAAGTTAATATTTTTATATTTAAATTCAATAATTTTTTTATCAACTTAAAAAAATAAAAATTAGTTTTTTCTAATTAAAAAATAATTTTTCGAATTTTTTATTTTTTATTTTTGGTAGGAACGAATTTTTGAATTTCTTTTAATGTAAAGTTGTCAATTCAACTACTTGCCACAGATGCCAACAACCAAACAGTCACGCTCTAGCCTCTCCCAAACCCCACAAACCATCCACATTTCACAGCTCCCAAGGGTAGAGGGACTTGGTCTTTGCCAGTGACGAACTTACTTGTTCCACACCATGACTGCACATAAGTCATTAGTCAAACAAGTGTCTGTATTGGAAGAAGTAAAAACGGGTGTGGCCATGACAAGATTTCTTAAAAGATTAAAAAAAAATCTACGCTGTGACTCAGTAGAGAGAGACGTTTGAAACATAGAAGAAACCCAGAATTTACAGAGAGACAAGAGGGGGAAGAGAATGGTCAAACATTACCGGTGGCGCCGGTCAATGGTTGATAAACCTCTCTCTCTATAGCTCTTCCTCTCTCTCTCTCTCTCTCTTGCTGAGTCTTTGAATTCTGTGGAGGAGTTTCGGTTGTCTGTGCCTCTGATCCAAGAGCTGGGATTTTCTTGAAAAATTCTTACTTGCAATTTCTGGGTTTCTTTCCAAATCTGGTGTAGAGGGAAATGGCGGTAAGTTTTTTGCTCCTTAATTTTCTTGTTTCATAGTTTCGGGTGTACTTTATGTCTCTGATTGCTGAGAAAATCATAGTTCAATCTCTTGCATTATGTTCTAATTTCTGCGGAGTTAAGTGGGTTTTTTTTTTCTTCTTCTTCATTCTGTCTCTTTTTGTGTTATCTTCTTGAGCTTAGATAAAGTTGACCAAAATTGAATGTGTTCTTTGGTTGTCATATCATTCTTCTGCAGCCAAATTGACCATAAGCAACTTTGTTTTCTGCTTCTTGGAGCAATTAGGCAATTTAATTTATTTAAGATGAATGATTTTCTTGGTTTGTGTTAGCTTATTCTTGTGAATCCTGCTTTTTGCTTTAATGGGTTTTTCTCAAAATTTAATCTTTTTGTAAGGCATGGATCAAGTAGAATTTAATCCTGCTATATGCTTATTGGCACAAAGATAAACTATGAGTTCTTAAATTTCATTGGTGAATGAATGGAAATAGGGAAAAAAAAAAAAAAAACAGCTGGGGGAGCTGTATGAGTTTGTTCATTCGCTTTTATCTTATGCTTGAGTTAAAGTAACAGCTTGGATGAGCTGTAACGTTGACATTATAACTTGTACCACACATACTATTGTACTGATTGATCTTTTCATGAGATCGGTGATGCATATGGGATTTGGCATCTAGCTGTCCAAATGTTCACAACAGTAACAATTTAGCAACACCATGCAGTGCCACTGTAGGATTATGTTATCCCATTTGATGAATTTTATGTGCATGGAACATTTTTTTGGGATTTTCATTTCAGAACATTATATATAAGAATTGGTAATGCATAGCAACAACAAGAATGTAAGACTCCATCTTATTATTTGGTTTAAGAGGTTTTCTATATGTAAAAGAGTAAAACTTGTATGCTAGATTTCTGGCTTTTTCCATCCTGTAATGATTTTACACATTAGGACTCTGATATACTTTTCTCAGATTATTTCACCTATATTTTTTTTATTTTTTTCATTATCTATTAAGTACAAAGTGACCTATGTTTTGTTCATTCAAAAGCTTAAGAAGCCTATGTTTGTCATTTCTTGGAAAATTTAATGACTTAAATTGGCCTAATTAATATATTCTCAAAATATGTCAGGGAAAATGTAAAAAGCTATTTCTTAAGCAACCTTCAGGTAAGAGAATAAAAATGATGGATGAGTTGGACGAAAGTTCATTGGAGCTAGGATCTATCAAACTGATTTCATAACTCGGAAAATAAATTTTATATCACTAGCCTCTTTTCCTTTGTTGGCTCACTATTAGCTCAAAAAAAAAAATGAAGAAAGGGGAAAATATGCGCTCTTAGACTGGGGTAACATAAGACAGGAACCAAGTAAATATCAAAGGTGCTCAGTAAATTCAAAGGTTGTGCTTTGTGTGATTGATTGATGAAAACATGCAAATGTGAATAAACATGAATATCTGGTAAGATATACCTTCATGTATAACATAAAAGTATCCGGTCTTTAAAGAAAAATGAGATATTGTTCTAAGACAAACCATGGCATATGATCGAGGGTTTTGATCCAATTAAGATTGCTTAGAGTTCATTTCCCAAATGGCTGTGGCTCTTAAGCATGTGAAATTCATCCGTATAGATTAAATGAAGCTTCTTAAGAAATAAATTAAGAAAACAAGTTTGATACGACATGATGAATAGAAAATGAAATTTGTAAACCAATCAATAGGAGATAAGGTAAAATAGCAAAAGATTGATCTGTGAAGAAGATTGACTGATCAATATCCCCAATTTGCCTCAAATGATGAAGTCGGCAGTAGAACTGGTGCCACTGGGAATTTTTGTATGGTAATGTTCATATGTAATTCATGTGCATTTGTTGGTGTTTACAACCTATGATAAATTGGCTGTATAATAAATACATCGTTATGTTAATGACCACCAGTTTTGCTATCATTGGAGATACAATTGATTACTATGTTTGCTGATTGTACCATAGCTGACAATGCTACAGTACCAAAGATCAAGCAAAACCTTAAAAATAACTAACCATTTCACTATAATTACACTTTATTGAGTTCGATCAAGTTGCAATTTGGTTTGGAAATTCCATTAAGAGACAAGTCATCAACTTGTATTACAATGTAGAGTAATTATAATTGTTATCATTAAAAGTTAACAATACTGCATCATGTTTTTACTTGTGAACAGCTTGAACCTAACCAGTTAGCTTGATAATTAAAAGAATTTCAGAATAAGCACATGTTTTTTGCTCCAATACTTACTAAAACAAATCTGAACAATCCAGAGTCGGGTGTGGTTTATTGATGAGTTCTGAAAACTGATGATCTGACCTATTAAGAGAGTGAAATTTCATGATTTTGACTATTTTATATCTTTTATTGTTAACTAAACTAAACTTTCCTTCTTCAGTTTATTAAAAATACAGATATATCTCTTATTTGAGGAATCACAACCATTCTCTGCCCTAGTATTCTTTTATTTTGGAAAGTATTTTGAAAGTTGCAGGCTTTTCTTATCTCTGATGAGACAGATGCCTTGTCTATACCTTTGGCTTCATTGTAAAAATATCACTTTGTAGTAGTCTAGTAGACATTGGCTATAGGAAATTTCTCTGCTTAGTGATGCTTAGACTTTTAGATGACCTGTGACTTCTCATGGTATCAGTAATTTCTCTGCTTCGCTGCACAAATTTGTTATAATGGATGGTCCAATAGAAGATGAGAGTAAAAATAAAATCTTTTTGTTTTGCAGACTGTAATGATGTTGCAAATATGCTTTGGTAGAAGTTAAAATGTTGGGTTTGCAAACTAAATCTGTAGCATGTTGGTATCCTGAACAAAGTAAAACTTCTGAACACGTTCTAGCTTCTTCATGTAATTGGAATCAAGAAGAAAGGTTTTGTTTTATGTTTAAGTTTGATCAGGACTTAATGAGAATGTAAGTGACATCATTAATCCAAGTATTTTGAGACTTTATGGCTATAGAATATAATAATTGATAGAAGATAAGTTAGCTTCTTTGGCAGCTGGTTGTTGGCAAAGTAATTCATTACAGACACATTTGTGAAAGAGGTCAATAGCCAGCCTTCTTTTCCCTTCTCTATTTTATTGACACAGTTGTTTCAATTGGTATTTAAGTGATAACCTATATCATAATCAAGATAAACAGCGAGTGCCAGAAGTGAATGATGAACATCTTATTGCTCTGCAATAGCATTGAGAGAGATTGACCACCTTGACTTTTATTGCAGTTCAAGAATAGGAAGGATAATTTCAAATATTCAATTTTTCCTTGTTCCCAAGGAGTGGTGAAGGACAAGTTGGAAGTTAGTGATGAACTAATACATGAACAATGTAGTCTATTGTAAAGTGAAAAGAAAGAAACGCAATCTTGATTCCAATAGATTGAACTTAAGAGTCCTTAAAGTTAGAGAATGATTTAATAACATAAAATTATTCAAATCATATTAAATCTTTTAACCGTAATATCCTTTCTTTTCCTTTGTTTTTTTTTTTTTTTAGTTGGGGGGGTTAAAAGTGGTGGATATCAGGAATTGGATATTACTTTTTAATCAGTTACCCTGCAATGAGATAAGTTTCCTTTGATAAAAGGTGGATTCTTTTAGAGATTAAATTGAGACAAAGAGTATCAGCCTTCTGAACCACATGTTCATAGCTCAGTATACAAATGTCAGTTCATTACTTTTTCCCTTTACAGTACCTTTGGCAAGGAAATTACTCAAAGGGCTTGACATGCCTTCTTGACGAAAACTTATCTCAAAGCATGTTTTAACCAAAACTGTTAGGAGGCGTATCATTTTGTTTCAACCAAACCATGTACCCAATAATGTGAATTTGGCCTATTGTTTATAGTTGTGTAGATGCAATTTCTGTAGCATTGTGATGAGACAAGATAAAGACATAAATAGAATCAGCTTGGTGTGTGAATATTTATATAGAAAGGAGCTATGTTCTAGAACTTCTACACTGGTCTGTAATGTATGCATCATCTGATGTGTAATTATTGTTCCAAATGCACTTAAAAATTTTAGTTACTCTTTCTGACACTAGTGTACTTGGTCTTGATGTGATTTGGTACACAATTTTGTATGCATGCCATCAAGGGAGAGCAGCTCATAGGCCCTGTTTTCTTTTTACCATTAGTAAGTCTTTTTGAATGTCTTTTTATGCAGTAAAATATTTAAAAATAATTGAAGATATGCAGATTATTTGATTTAATTCCTAATAGAGTTGTATAACATTTAATGAGTTATGTCAATTGAGGTAACCTGCATATCAGCAAAGATAGATAGAGAGAGAGGTAACCAGCAACTTGTCAAACATAATGCTGCTACCAGTGTTTTCACTTATACAGCCACATTATTCAGTGTGATCATGCACAAAATGCACTTGGATTAAGGGTATAAGGTTGTCACAAGTTGTTGGAATTGGAATGAATCTTGAATAAATTCTTCTTATATTAAAAGCTGAAGGTTGCGAACACCATTGTTTCTATTTAGAAGGAATTTTATAACATTAAATCTTGTAGTCTTAATTTGATTCATCTCCCTAAAGTACCGAAATATGATCCTCATTTCAAAGAAAGCAGAAAGGAGAAGCATATCTTATTTTCTGTCTTTTTCTTTCACTTTATTGATGAATCTGATAGCACCTGTAACATGTATCCTGGGTTCTATTTATGGATGCTTTAGTGGTAGACTTAATAGTCTCTTTTTAATGTGTCAATTTGACAGAACCGTTCTCATGTGCCAAGATTTGGCAATTGGGAAAGTGAGGAGAATGTTCCTTATACAGCATATTTTGACAAGGCCCGGAAAGGACGAACTGGTACAAAGATGATAAACCCAAATGATCCTGAGGAAAGTGCAGATTTAGTTCCTGATGATTCATCTACTGACCTACCCCCTTCAAAACCCAGAGCTGATTCAGAAGTGCCAGCTGGAGGGGGATCAGGGAGATCAACACTTGAGTTGCAAAAGAGCAGGGAGGATGGTGATCCTAAGCAGTTCATTGACTCTCCTGCTCGTCATGACAATGCGGGCAATAGAACTTCCAGTGACTCTCTACATCAACGTCATGGAGTAGGTTCTGCTGAAACCCGTAGAAGATCTGCAAGACAAAGTGCTGGGTCTGAATACAGTGTTGAGCGTTCACCCCTTCATCGCCAGGCAAGAGCCCCAGGTAGAGATAGTCCCTCCTGGGAAGGAAAGAGTTATGACAGTAGCCATGGTACACCTGGAAGATCCAAACTTAGACCAGTTAATCGAGGCGATGAAACTGTATGTTTTCTTTCTGCTATCCTGCTGTTTTATACTTTTATTGCCTTGTGTAGCATAAAAGTTTAGAAAATCTCAACATGCTTTACGTTAATATTGATCAGCTAGCAAATTTCTAAGGATTTCATTCATTATGAGACTTTTCTTCACAAACAAACTCAACCTTTAAAATGATTTCTGATTTATAGCATTCTGATGTTGCAGCCTGATAGAGGTGCTGCTGTTCCGAAGTTTGGTGAGTGGGATGAGAGTAACCCTGCATCAGCTGATGGCTATACTCACATTTTCAACAAGGTGCGGGAGGAGAGACAGGGTGGGGCTGGAAATGTGCCAGGCACACCTAATGAGAGATCACATGTTGTCCGGAACCAAGCTGGCCATGACAAAGCCCAGGTATGCGAGTAAAACCTGTTTTATTTTGAGGCTAGATGTGTAAGCTTGAAGGGTTCACCAACTGATGCTTTGCTCTTGTACTTTTCTTGGCTTCTTCAGAGTTGCTGCTTTTGGTGGGGCAACAAAAAATGATTTCTTGGAAACAGTGGATGAGATTCTTAACAGAAAAGGAGATAAAAATATTGTTGTTGTGAATGATCATGAGTTATGTGTAGCACTTGTAAATATCCAACGTTCAACCTGCGGAAAAACATCAATGGAGTGCATTTATCATAAATACTTTGTGCTTTCTTTTTCTTTTNTTTTTTTTTTTTTTTTCTCTCTTTCTTTAGTTTGGCCAGTAAAGACACCTTTTGGTTGAAAGATTGTGATTTTTCTTCTTTTTTAATTTTCTTTTTGGCCTTTTGCTGTATAACTTCTATGGTTTAAAATTCAATTGATCTGTATTTAGCTCATATCTGAGGAGACTGATGATATAATTCTTTTCCAATGAATTGGTGGGTGGTTATTTGAATTGTTGTGTATTTGCGTTGATTATGTTAAATTGGAGTTGGTGGGTTTATGTGAGGACTACAACTTATTTACATAATTATAACACTTTTTAATTTATTTATCTTAATATTACATTTTAAAAAAAATTAAAAACTAAAAAAAATAAAAAAGTCAAAGTGAGTGGGTTCTATCAGACACGCTAGTGAACCCACAACATGTTCACGTGGGCCACACCAATAGGCCTAAAGTGTGTGGTGTGAGGCCTAAAGTGTGTCTTCACACTAAGCTTGGCCTATATTTGACCAACTAACTTCTACATGGAACACCTTGCCTTTATTTTTCCTTGGTACCAAGCAAGTGTAAATAAATTATTATTCCCACTTCATTTTTTAATTTTGCCATTGTTTCCTACCTTGACGGTCAGATGCAAGGGACACGCTGTGGGCTCATTGGTGTATCTCATGTAGATATGTCATGGGTTCATTGGCGTGTTCGATGAGACTGGCTCACTCTGACTTTATTGTTTTTTTTAGTTTGTTAATTTTTTTTAAAATGTAATATTAAAGTAAATAAATTAAAAAATATTATAATTATATAAATAAATTATAAAAAGTGTAATATTTGATTCAATCAGCCTTTATGTCATGCTAACTTCTGGTCTTTTTTTTTTTNTTTTTTTTTTTTTTTGTTCATCAAAAGGTCAAAGAGCTAAACGGACACACAAGTGCTCAAACACACATACTTTACAACTAAAGTCCCATTGACAGGTTTTTCTTGTTATAATGGGTTAATATTGCATCCAAAATTTCCTTAAGTCCCATTGGCAGGTTTTTCTTGTTATAATGGGTTAATATTGCATCCAAAATTTCCACCCCTTATTGGGAATTATTTACTTCCCTCCCTTTGATTATTTTTTTGTTCTTTTCCTTCTTTTCGATATCTTGACAGCCTCGCCCTACCCCTGTTTTTTGCTATAATGACCCATATACTAGTCTTTGTTAATTGGCCACCTGGCCTTGATTCAAGTTATTAGAGTTAGATAGAGATTTGGACATAGGTTGAAATTATAATATCTAACTTCCATTTTTGGCTTATATGTGGAAAGTACAGCTTAGAAATAACATGAGCTCTGATATTAAGGGAGTACCATTATAAGGGACAAAGAATTCAATATTGTATATTGTAGTTTTGAATCTTAATTTCACAATTATGACACTTTTGAAACTATTTCTTCTACTATGATAGTTTTTCTTTTTTTTAAATAATTTCTCTCTTATAGAAAAGCAATATCAACATTTAAAATATTAACACTGAACAATGTATAAGAGAAGAAAATTGCTACAATCAACAAAAGTGAAATGACAAAAGTGAGATGAAGTGACACTATTTCATATGTCATCTCTCACATTAAGAGACGACATATGAAATGACGCTACTCCATTTCATGTATTGTCTCCCAATGTGAGTTACAACATGGCACCTTGACTAAATAAAAATAATATTAAAAAATAAAAACTACTGTATTAAAGAAAATATTTTTAAATATACCGTATTCATGAAATTAAGTTCCTAAACTACAATATTGAAGGAATTGATCCCCATTCTTATTAAAAAAAATATTTTTAAATATACCATATTCATGGAATTAAGTTCCTAAACTACAATATTGAAGGAATTGATCCCCATTCTAACACATGATCAAACATTTGTTTTGTTGCTGAATAAAATGAAGTTGATCCATAAGCCCATGACTCAACCTTCGTACTCTTCATGGCCAAAAACAAAAAAAAAAAAAAAAAACCCTTTTATGTACTCTTCATGGCCCAAAAAATAAAATAAAAAAAATCTTTTTTCCTAATATTTGTTGATATATGGTGATGGTTCGACATAAATATATAGAATATACTTTAGTTCCAAAGGAGAGAAGTTGAGATTTCAATCCAAATGCAAGAAATCTGCTGAGTTGCATACTTGTGCTGATACAAAATTTGCTATCAGAGGGCAAGATAACTTTATAAACACAGTTGATAAAAATTTTCTAAATGAATATGAACCTCCTCCCTACATGCCAACCTACTCCAAAGGGTGAGTCTATCCAGGTTAGTGTAGCCATTAGGACAAAGCTGCTTAGACAAAGAAATGCATCTATTTGTGTGTTTGTGTGCTGAGGAGAAATGCATCTGTTGAAATTTTGCTATACGCTTGCAAAGACAAAGAGCAAGAACATCTGGCTTTGCTGAATCGGAGACTCCCAAGTTAATCCAGGAATTCCCGGCACAGATACATCAAATGATTGCACTAAATAATTGGTGGCATAATGTTGCACATACCACTGCAACTGACTGCAGTTTAGTGCCATCTGCAGTGATTCTGGGATGCTTTTCAACAATGTTGTAGCAAAGAAGTTGTGGGCGTTCAATCATATGATGAGCCTCCTGCAAGCACTAAGAATTAAAGCTAGTTTACCGAAGCAATATACTTACTACACAAACCATTGTAAACAAGGGAAGAAAGTTCAAAGTGGACAGGCAATTAGGTTATTGACTTAACAGCTAATCTAATTAAAGTTTAATTAGTTCAGTGCTTCCATTTCCAATCCCTTACCTTGATGGGATAGTGCTAGATATTTTCCGTTGCAACCTATGGAGCGCTTTTAGTTGTGAGGCCCGTGGTTGTTGAGTGAATCCCACCTTGGGTGAGATGGTCCCAAGCATGGCCATTTGAGCTGGTGGTCTTCTGGGGTGATGACTGAACCTCTGAATTAACCCTGTTCTCCATATTATCTTGTAGAAGTAAAACTAATTTCTGTTTTCTTTTTCAACATTTTGTAAATTTTCTTATTTTGTTTTTGACCAGCATCAGTAATCAGCTATGCTAGACAACTCAAAGCAAATACATGGACCTACTCATGCATGTCTTAAAGCACTTGATTTCATTAGAGGGGAAAAGAACTCTAACTAGCCAAGGTAACAGTTCATGGCAAATTAAGAGTGAAATGCTACAATTCATGAACAAGAAGCCCCAAATTTGAAGAAACTATAAAGGATGTCGACACTAGAAATAGATCCCAAGAAGGCAACTTTTTTTTGTCCATGTGGTTACAGATATGCATAACCTAATCTTTATTCACTCCAAGCATGTGTGCAGTCGATATCAATCCGTACATCTATGTCAGAAATGAATCTCAAAAGGGGAAAGTGTGTGATTCATACGCTCCTTCAACATGAAAATTGGAAGATTCTCACGAAGATATCACATTGTCATAGCACTTAGAACATTCAACTTAATGAAGTTCGGCCACTTTTTATATCATGAAATAAGAGAGGAGAAACACAGAAGCTTATCAGTTATCAATATTTTGCAATGGAAATGGTAGCTTTCATCAGAGTCAGAGTACAAGAAACTGAGAAAGGCCAATGGTAGAACCTCCACTTATGTGCTATACAATGATCGATGGAAAAAAACATGAATTGTATCCAATTAGAAGATATACTTGTCAGGATGAAGCACTTAAAATAAAGTGAAAAGCATAATTTTTAACAGGAGCAGCTTTAATTTCTCTTAAACAAGCCTAAGCAACTGTGGAGTGTATTGCATACCAACAAGTAGGCTGTCAAGGACCAAACCTATACATAGCATCAATTTCAAGCATTTTAAGGTCAAAATCTTACTCCAAGGCTGAGGGGCTGAAAGAGATTAAATAATGTAAAGCTAGTTCAAGACAAGAGTAAGTTTGGGTGGAAGATATTACAAAAGTTCAAAAGTAATATACCACAAGGATAGTTGACCATCATGTTCCAAATTCGAACATTAGTATTTAAATTTTTGGCACTTGATATGTGAGCTGATCCTAAAAGATATTGCTATTTCAACAGTAGCTCCATTTATGAATATGGCATGTGTTTACATGAGTGTCGAATGGAAAGAAAACTAAAGTACAAATTTGAAAATTTCAAACAGATGTTATAAATCATAATACAACGGACAAAGAAAGAGTCATGTTTTCTTGCAATATCAACCATCGCATATCATTTATTGATAATCTCAGATATGGTACTGCACTGGGAAAACATACTTTTCTGAAGAACCAGTTTTGAGTAGAAGTGTCAAATCACAGCTTCTCCGTCAACCTGACCATGAAGGAATTTACTGCAGCTGAATCCAAGACAATCCATGAAGATTCAAATAATTCATGGAAGAACTCCGCTCCAATCTCCTTAGCCGCATTTCTAAATGCAATTCCAAATGCATTTCCTTGAGCTGCACCCAGTCGAGGTTTCCCGCAAACACCTACAATCAATACTTTATTGGGCTCTTGAGATAAGCAGGCACAAAGCAGGGGCTTCATTCTTGCTCCCTTCTCTCGCAAAGCATCCATAACAAAATAACAGAATTTAGTCAAAGCCTGAGGGTAACCCAGTAATTTTGTGTCAACTGAATCTTCTAGTTTCACCCATCGGAATTTCCTTCCACTTCTAATAGAGCCACTCTTGGTTATTGCCGTGCTTCCTTGCCTAAGAATGGCCCTTTGAATCTTGATTGCCTGCTGCATACCAACTTTCAGCTTATCGAGGTTGTTCAAGGACAGTGCATCATAAGCTACTCCAAATTGTTTGGAAGCACAAGAGCCATCCGATTTCACAAATGATTCAAGCAGAGCAGTTACACCATATACTACATCTGCAGCAGAAACCCTTGAACTATAACCATGTAGCCTTAAGAAACTCCTATAATACAACTCAGTGAGTCCATACTCAGGTAGAAATCGCTCAAACTCGTGTTTCATTTTGCGTTTGACTTCTATATTCATATACTGGAACTTCTGTTGGCAATCCACAAGTGCGAATCCCATCCTGGCAAGAAGAAGCTTCAGCTTTTTCATTCCATTGTCACTCCATGTCTTCAATTTAGTTGCAATATATGAAGAACACAGCATTGAATCAAATAGATTCCACTCCTGTAACAGCATCAGCCTTGGCTCATCCTCATATGCAATTCTAGAAGCATTTGGTGCTCGAATCTTGGTTCCATCTTTAAGTGTAACAGAAGTTACAGCTTCCAAATTCCCTGAACTGTTAATATGCTGCTCAAGCTCCATAACCCCAGCATGATAGCGTTCATCAGTTAACCTCTCGTGAACAAACTGATCAGTTAAAGACACACAAGCAAGCCAGAGCAGTTCATTGGTGTTCTTCCTCAGAGAATGGGACAAATCATACATCAAGCACCCAGAGGGCTTACCATGAAATGTACCCATATCATAATACTCCTTTTTCAGCTTTCGAAAAAGCTTTACTGGGTCTTCTTCATTGTCTGGAGAAACTCTCCTTCGCTTCCTAGATCCGTCCCTGTTTCTCTCTTCTTCACTTTCACTGTCATTGTCATCATCTTTACTTGATCCTCGTTGAGCTTCTTCATCGCTATTCAAATCACTGGCATTAGCCAAAGCAGACAGATCAAAATCATAANCAAGCCAGAGCAGTTCATTGGTGTTCTTCCTCAGAGAATGGGACAAATCATACATCAAGCACCCAGAGGGCTTACCATGAAATGTACCCATATCATAATACTCCTTTTTCAGCTTTCGAAAAAGCTTTACTGGGTCTTCTTCATTGTCTGGAGAAACTCTCCTTCGCTTCCTAGATCCATCCCTATTTCTCTCTTCTTCACTTTCACTGTCATTGTCATAATCTTTACTTGATCCTCGTTGAGCTTCTTCATCGCTATTCAAATCACTGGCATTAGCCAAAGCAGACAGATCAAAATCATATGCCAAATCAGCCTGCTGCTCATCATCCCGAGTGTAAAGAACCACCACACTTTCATTTTCATCACTCAAATTGTGAAGGTGAATAGGCCGGTGACTATCAACCACAAAAACACGAGCAGCAGGACCCAGTTTCAAAATTCTCCTCAAATCCCTATGGCACCCCCAATTTATCAAAAGGATTGACATAGGCTCATCGGATGAACCCAAATTGGGTCCTGCGTATTTGTGAATTTCTTGAAACGACGACACAGGATAACATGCATATCGAACCGAATCAGACTCAAGAACATGGAAGATGATTTTCAATGCACAGAGTGAATCAACATCAGAGGTTGACGGGAAAATGAGCAAGGGCGAAGATGAACAAGCTCTAGCCGATTCACGGAGCTTAGCGTAGAAAGCCTCTACTTTTTGCTCTCTCACCATAATAGTATAGAAAAATCAGTACTTTTTTCTCTGTTTAGAAATTTTCCAAATCAGAAAAGCTTCCTACCCAGAAGCCGCTATGAACCTCAATTACAACTACCCGGAAATGGGTCAGCAACATTCAAATCAAACTATAATTACAGCAAAATTGTGCGAGACTACGATTCCCGGGACAAGCCAAAATCGAACCAGAAATCAGCTCGAATTAGTTTCATTTTCCTCGTGGAATGAGATAATAGAACGAAAAAGAAGATACTATACAGCAAGAGGAACTAGAATTTCAAGATAAACAGAATCGAAGATTTAACTCAGGTACCTGAAATTATCACAACTTCTGAGAATTTTTGAATTTGCTCTATGTTCTTCTCCAAGCTCTATCAGATCTGTGCAGAGAGAGAGAGAGAGAGAGAGAGAGATTGGAAGAGGGAGGGAGGGGATCCTAACATAGTGTTTTTGAACTTTAACGCTTTCTATGAAATTTAAAATTTTCAAATGCGCCGCGAAATTTTGGCGCCTTTGCAACCGGGAGAGGACAAGAGTATCCTGTGAACGGTTGTAGGCTATAAAGTTCACGCGGATGTACGGTGATGGTCCGATTGACCTGGGAAGACTCAGATTAACAGTAGAGATTTGTCGATAGTTTCATAGGCATTGTTGTTTGAATTTCACACTTTTCGTTTGGCGGCGGCGATTAAAAAATGTGAAAGGAAGGAAATGCCACTTAGTACTTTCACAACCATATACTACGTCAAATTGGCTACAATTTGAGTTTTACTAAATTTATTTGAAACTCCCTTTAATTTGATTTTTACTAAATTTAACATTTTTGGTAATATTTTTATTTTTTGTTTCCTAAGGTATTTTTAAGCTTTGTTTAAGATTAATCTTTCGATGTATTATTGAGTACTAAAATAAATACCTCTTTCAAAAAAATTTATTACATTCACAAGGGCTAAAACTAAAAACCATTTACTTAAGCGATCAGAGTCTCTTTCACTTAGATCAACCTTCATTGGTAATATTTACTAAATTTAAGAAAAATTGTTGACATCAAGTAGTTGTATATAAAATTTAGGAAAAACCTAAATTCAAAAATTAGATGCAAAAAATAATTAAGTACAAAATAAATAGAATTTAAAATAAGTGCTACCATGATAAAAAAAAAATATAAAAATATTATTTGATATTATATAATTATTTTATTTTTATTTAAATTAATAATAACATATTAAATAAATAGTAACAATTTATAATTTATATATAATAACTTATATTAACACAATAATTATGTAGTGTCAATAAATATTTTAATTATTTTACATTATATAATGAGCACTTGACTGCACATAAAGTGCTTTGTACTTTCTACACCAAAATATCTTTTTTTTCTTTTTTTTCTTTTTTTAGAAGTTTAGGATTTGAGCATCCTTCCCTAAAATGTATCACTTGGCAAGCTGTTGAAACGATTTACATGTTGAAATCATTAATTGGACTGGCTATTTTTGCGGTAGAAAAAAAAAATTAAAATAACGTGGTGAAAACAACATTATATTAAGAAATAGTTTCAAAATCGCATTATTATGAAAAATTGTTAAAACAATTATTTTTAAATTTTAGTACTTGATAATAAAAAGAAAATTTAAAAGTAAATATTTTATAAGAAAGTGCATGTAAAACGCAAAGCATCCGAATCCCTCGAAGATCCATGTGAACGCAAAGAAGTGTGCCGTTTAACAGCAACTGTTACTCTTTGCCGAAACAAGGCCTTCCCCTTCTCCGGGCTACACATCTTCACGGAGTGAGCCAAGACTTGTTTTCCCTCAGATCATCATCGTCTCCGTCGCTGCCATTCTCGTCGGAAACCAACAGCGCCAGTTCTGTCAGCAACCACCTCGGTATTGATTCTGTTATACTCTCTCTCTCTCTCTCTCTTCCCCATCTATCGCCTTTTTCTCTCTCCCAATCTCTCTTCAATCTTTCATTCTCTCTCTTCCGTTTGTGAGAGACAGGTGGCTTTCACCGCCGGTCTGATATTGCCACCCTGCGTCAAATGCTAGCATGATTACAAGTCATTTCTTTCAGCTGTTCCTGTATTTGGGGGAGGGGTGGGTTAGAATCTGAGAACAGTTTTCTTTGTTGAGCCAGTTACTTGATGCCTTAGCTTCTCTTTCAGACCTTTCTGGGATTGATTTATGAAATGAATTAATTTATGCTTTGTAGAATTGAAATGGTGGAATAGAGGGGAGTTAGTATAAATTTGCAATTTATTTTGACAATTTTTGGGGAACGTGGGAGCAGGGTTGTCAAACACTAGATTATTCATAGGATTTGTCTAATTATCCTAAGGATTAAATTCTAGATGGAGGAAATGACTTCAAAAAATTGTGCTTTTAAAACAGTCATTGGGTGAGCAAAAAACAAAAACAAATTCATCTCTGATATGAAAAGTATATTGTCATAAGATTTATAACATAACAATAAAATGGAAAATTAGAGAATTTCATCATCAAAGTGGGTTGGAGGTCCCACTGCAGAGTGCTGGGTGCTTATTGGAATTCGGAAGAAGGTTGAATGAGGGTGGGGCTGAAAAGATCTGGCAAGGTTTGGGAAGCATTTTCAGACACCATCCATATGGATTTCCAGATAGTTTATCTTGTATTTATGTTTTTAAGAGAGATAGACATGCAGCACTTTCATATTTACTGTGCTTAATTATTTTGGTTTTGGAAACTTCATTTAATTTTTGATACTCATGCGTTAGGATGTGGGCCTTTCTAGATGGATTAGTATTTAGTATTAGTTCAGCTTTGGTTGTTGTTGTTGTTAGACTGTGCTTCCATTTATCTTTGCCTTGATGTTATGGAATTGAAATCTCACAGATATTCTGGATTTTTGCCTCTAGGGAAGCAATGGCGTGGAGAGGACGTCTTTCAAAGAACCTGAAAGAACTTCGGTTTTTGATGTGTCAGTCATCACCTGCAAGCCAGGCCGCAAGGTTATACTTATATTTCCTTTCACCGGATCAAATCTTAAAGCCTTACTATGTGTGTGTGTGTGTGTGGTATATATATATATACACACATATCTTGGGCACTTGAATTCAGTTTATAGATTTTTAAATCTGAGATGAACCCTCTTTGTTTTGTTATCCCAGGACATTTGTGGAAAAGAATTACAAAGAGTTAAAGACATTGAACCCAAAATTTCCAATATTGATTCGAGAGTGCAGTGGGATTGAACCCCAGTTATGGGCAAGATACGGTATCTTCCATCTTAAATCCCATTCTTGTGATTTCTCTCCTTGTAACATGCATCAGCCTTTTCAAGATTTATAGAGGAAGATTAATGTGCTGCCACTGAAATTAGGTTTTTGGTTTTAGCAGTTTTCTATGCTTTGAGAGACATTCCAGGTTATAATGATGTCTTACTTATATGGAAAACATGCCTATGTTTGTATGGAAAATAAAATTAAGTCAAAATAAACTATGTCAAATTTAATTAATTTAAAAGGTAAATTTTTAATAAAATATAGAAGTGGAGATACAAGGGAGAGAAATGATGGATGTGGTTCATATAAAATATTAATTGATTTTCTTTTAGTTTTAAGTCAGATTATGCGGTTTGGTGACTTTGTTCCTTTGTTACTTTGCCCCATCGTGTTCTGAAAAGTGTTATCCCCCTGCTCTGGTAATTTTATTTATTTTTAAACCTAGCCCCCCTCTCGTCAACTTAGCAATGGAAATTGCATGTGAAAGGCACGTGAGAGCATCATGAGTTGAGTTTCAATGTTCTAGGATTTTTTTTTTTAAAAAAAAATTCCTTCCTTCTCTTCATTCTACATTTACTGTGAAAAGTTCACATGAAGGAAGCCGTAATAGTCCATGGGCTATGTATAACATGTGATGACCTTGGATAGTATTAGAGGATAGATTATGGTCATACACAGTTGTGGGTAGGACAGACTTCAGATGGTGTCATTTGCTGCATTCCATCCCTTTTCATATGCAATATTGCTTCAGTTGGTGTTATGCAACAACAGAGGCTCTTGACTTGCCAGGGCCTTCTGCTGTCTTAACCTTTTAACTTGTACCTTTTAGATATCTATTCCATCCATGTAGCCTATAAAATCTGTATTATAATGAGGCCACTGTTGCCTTTGCACTTCCACTTTCTTCAACCAGAGTAACTGTCTTGAGTTTCATTTATAATACTGTGAGGTTCTCACAGCTGATACAGAATTAAGAGAAAGCATGGAATTTTGCAACCTCTAACCGTCTCTGTCCATTGGAATTCTGGAAGTTTTAATGTCAATGCATGATGCTCTCACATGCCTTTCATGTGCAATTTCTATTACCAAGTTTAAGGAGGGGGGTTTAGGTGCTAATAGACTTAACTCAGGGTGCTATAATGACACTTTAAGGGAAAAATGCTGATGCCTAATGGGTCAAACCACTACGGGGTTTGCTGATTATTTTTTTCCAGTTTGAATTTTTATTTCTAACATCATAACCGTAAGTGACATATCTAGTATTAATTGAAACGGGAGAAGGATTTTTGTGAAGTACTTGTGATGAAATACGAACCACCAACACTACCTTTTCTTTAATTGTACTTTATTAGGATCAAGTCTCACGATTCTCTTTATAATTCCATATTCTTTCAATAAGTATATATATATATAAGGTGTGTTTTCTGAATTTGAAAATGACAACGATCAAGAGGAGACCATAACAATGTTATTCTTAAGAAATAGTGATATAGATGACGTTAATATAATAATGAAAAACTAGGGACTGTAAGAATTTTAACTTAGAAGTTTTGCTTCCAAACATAAAGTTTAAGTGACATTGAACAAGTAGAGGCAATTGCTTACTTCTGGGGGTTAAAGTTATAACAACATGATAGGCTCAATACATAATAAGCTAATTTTCATGCTTCCTGCAACTTTGAGGTAGCTCCATCTCTGGACATGGTTTATGCTCAAAATTCAAAAAGTTATGCCACAACACAACCAATTGCTCCTATTTAGGCGTACCAAATGATCCCCTTTGTGCAAGTTTAAGTTGTCTGTATGACCAAAATTAATGTCCTGTTGTTTTCTTATTTTTTTGTATTGACCAATATGCAGAACTCTTGATGTAATGTAAATAAAGAGAAATAAATTACAAATAATTAGGAGGGAAGCTGTTGGAGATAATAATTTTTGCACCTGTTATAGAAGAGACGTGATGATAGGAATACAATAGTATCACTTGTGACTATGGCTTTGACATTTGGATTACTTGCACTGCAAAGTTCCTATCTCTAGTGAACATTGTCTTGTATCACGTAGCATAGTATTTATCATTTTTAGTATATTGAATCACCATGTCCTCGAATTGGTTCCATGATGCTATGCTGCTGAGTATAATTCTATACTGTCATTTTATTTTTCTGACTTTCTTACCGCAGACTTGGGTGTTGAGAAAGGCATCCCATTGGACGGTTTGACAGAGACCCAAATCTCTAAGGCACTTGAAGATCTGGTAAAAGCAGGAGAGTCTTTGAAAGCTTGAAATTGCTACTAATGGAAACTGTTTGAAATGGAATAAATGAACTCATGCTGGACAATGTGTCATTGCAGATTGGTGTTTTGTTGAAAATAAAACGGTATTTTCTTTCATGTTTGATAGTCTTTTAAAGTATGGTCCTCTTGGGTTTAATTTGAAACAACATATTCAACTCTTTATTGGTCTTACTTACATGTTGAGGAACTCTATAATTTGGGTATCACATCTATTTTAAGTGCTTGAGGCGTGTAGTTTGTTCCACCCCTTAGCAGATGAAATTCTACTAATATTTGGTTTCATGTTCATTCCACTTCTTAGCAGATATTGGTCATGCCAGAGATGCCATTCATTCTTTTAGTCTTCTTTTCCCCCCTTCCCCTCCCTCCTTTTGTTCACTGAGGATGGATATTTCTTCTGTTTTTTGCTAGCTCCTCTTATATTGACATTTCAAACACGCAGAAAAGCATTGTGTCATTCTACCCTCATTTTCCTTCACTACCTCATAGATTCTCCAACCATTACATACAAATTGCATTTTCTTGTAAATTATGAAGCACGCAAATAATGAAATTTTGAGTTTGCCTTGGATCATCCTGAATGTGCATCAATCTCATTCTGTTTTAGTCTAAATTATACAATAGAATGCAGAGCATCTTTCTCTTAATTTTAGTCTAGCTCTGTAAGACTTTATACATAAATGAGCTGACTCGATTATTATTATTTACTATATTATTTTTTGATTTACATATTGATTTTTACATAGAAAAAATTAAAATAAAAATAATAATAAACAAAATAAATATAAAAAGAATAAATAAATAAATATAGGATAGACCCAAAAGTCTAATTTTTAAACGGGTCAGTTATAAATTTAACAATGCTAGTATGTGATGACTATTGGTTGGTGAAAGAAAATTTGATAAAAATTAATAATTGTTATAACCCACTTGAAAATATATATTTTTAAAGTCACTCACCATAAACTACTTTTCATTTTAGTAACTTAACAATAATTTGTTCAAAAAAGATTGTAGACACAAAATATATAATAATCATAAATCTTTTCTATTTGATGTGGACCTTCATTTTCTCCTAAAAAATTGAGA
>QAOA01008282.1:33407-81609 GCA_003255065.1 Cercis canadensis | reverse complement strand
AAAAAAAAAAAAAAAAAAAAAAAAAAAAAAAAAAAAAAAAAAAAAAAAAAAAAAAAAAAAAAGAGAAGAAAGGTCCATGTAGGTTATTGAAAAATATTTTATTCTAAATAATAATATTATCATTTGAAGAAGACCTCTTTTTCTTACGTTTGCTTCTACTGCCTTATTTCATAGATTTGTCAATTTGTAAAATTTGAGATTTGTGTACAAAATATTTATTTATTTTGTGCAATAAAATATTTTAATATAAAATATATCACCAAATTTTTTTCGCTTTTGATTTAAGACCAAAACAAACGTATATTTCAAATTTACAAGGAAACTATTCAAATCAAACTATGAATCTAAAGTTGTCAAAAAAAAAAAAGAAAAAAAAAAACTATTTTAGAAAAGATTAAACCTCATTTAAATAATTAAACCCAGAAAAAAAGGAAAAAAAGAAGAAGAGTAAAACGGAAACGGTGAACCTGATAAACTTGGTTCCCGTTCAGTCATTCACCGGCCACCGAGAAATATAAAAGGCCAATAATAACGTTCAAAATTCAAATAAGACACGCAGCTGACAAAATAGCACGTGCGTAATCCCTCACCTATTTCACCACGTGGCATCCTTTTCGGACATTACCTACGCGCGTGTTGTAGCTTCAAAAAAAAAAAAAAAAAAAAAACTCTCCGTCCGCAACAGTCTTCTCCTTCCCTTCTTAAGGGCCTTTCTTGTCAGGAACTTCCTGTTTAGTTACCAACCCTAACCAGGGAAGTAGATCACCGATTCTCTGTAGATAAACCCCCTCTCCCTCTCTCTCTGAAACTGTGTGAGAATTTCATCCAATTTCCTCTCGAAGCGTCGATTTGAGGTTCGTTTTCTCTCTTCGAATTTTCTATGTAATCTCTTTAATTTTTTGGTGAATTGATCGGTTTTGTTGGTCTGGTTTCCTTGGCGATGATTTCTGAATTTGAGGTTTCGATGGATTGTGATTTTTTACTTTGCATTGTTAGTTGTTCCTTTCTCAATTATTGTTCGTCGTTGATTGGTAGTCCTGCTTTTTATTCGGTTTCTATGGTTTGATTTTGTAAAGGTTTGATTTTGTAAAGGTTTGATTTTGCAGTGGAATAGCTCGATTTCCATGCAGGATATTGAGCAACTCGTGTAGAGTAGAAATTCGGTGGAAAGTTTCGGTTTTACTTCGAATTTTCAATTCTTTTTTAATCTTTTCTAGTTTTGGTTGGGTTGATTTAGTTGATTGGTCTGGTTCATCTGCCACTATTCCTGAATGCTTGGTTGTGTTTTTTTGTTTTTTTTTTTGGTGGATTATGTTTTTTCTTTTTGATTGAGAATTGTTTATGATCCCTAGCTCAATTTTTCAACATCGGTTGCTTCATGATTATACTTTTCGTGTCTAACTTTTCGGTCAAATTTTTTTTTTAAAAAAGTTGGAATGTTGCGATTCTTTTTCCAGGATATTCAGTAACTTAGTACAGATTAGAAGTTAGCTGGAAAGATTCTGTTTTTCTTTTAGGCTGCTTAAAATTTGTTAAATTCTGAGGTTTTAGAACTTTTGATGAGTTCATCCTTGTTATGTTATGTTCTGACATAGGGAGAAGGAGTATAAGTGTTATTTTATTTTACTTCTATTATCAGATTTTAAAGATGAAACCTTTGAGGTTTTTCCTTTCCTTTTTTCCTTGGGGTGGGGCAATGGTGTGGAATTGGTTTTAACCAGCGTTTCTGTTCTATTCTTCTTGTAAGCTTGTGTGCGTCTCCAGGCCTTCTTGCTTGGGTCATGTAAATTTCTTCTGGTGTGTATACAGCATGTTTAAAATGATATAGACTCAAAAGTTTGTTTCTCTCAAGTTTATAATTATCAAATTCTGATAATCACAGGAGAGCAAACCTGATGGAATTCAATTGCTTTATGCCTATTACCTGACTAAATGTGGTTGTATTTGTGAAAAGTTCAATTTATTTGATATTTTCATAGTCCATATTCACTAATGTCCGTATGAATCTATGTTATTAAACACATGTGCAAGTTATTTAGACTGTTTGCCTGAAAATAATTGAAAATAAAAATGTAAAGTATCTTATCCAATACTCATTATATATATAAATTTTTTAAAGACAATTATCAAAATTGTGTTCTTTCTATCTGTAGTACTGTTATAAAATTTGCACTATTTTTGAAGTAAATTCAACAGAAATATTTTGTGACCATCGTTTTTATAATTCTATAATTAATTGTTTGAGAAGTTTTTAGAAGGGCACCTTTAGGTAGAATTGCTGCTATGCAATAATATTGATCTTTGGCCTTTCTTTCTGGTTCCTTGTTTTTTTTGGTTGAGAATCTGAGAACATTTTATTTTTGTAAGCCAATTGTTTTAACATACCACTCCTTATATTTGAGACCTTGTTATTTGTTGACGTAAGCATATGAAAGTGACAAAGATTAGGGAAACTTGGGAATCAAATTATTCTGCCAAATAAGCTTGCTTGATAACCTATATTCCTTATAGAGTTAACTCTATCTGACAGTGTCTTTTTTCACTCAGTGAAGTTTGGATAAATAGTAAGCTCTCTGAACCACAGATTTGTAGGTTTTTTTTAAATTTTTTTTTTTTTTTTTTTTTTTAAATTGAAGTTTTGGCATGATGATGATGGTCATCCATGGTGATACTGAAATATTTGGTCTCATGGATTTGTCAGCCTTTTGGGTACAGACGTTTAGCCTCTGACAGTAACAATAGAGAAAAGCCAAAGAATCAAATTTAATGTGTAAAGATATTGGGTTTTTCAGGTTTGATAACTTGGATAGGGGAATATTGTACACAAGATGAGCTCTCGGGCGGTCAGAGGGGCTGCTGTCAGAAGTTACCGGCGGAGGAAGACAGCCTTGGACTTGGACCTTAACCGTGCCCCGCCTGGTGAGAATCGGGAGCACGAAGGATCTTCGAATCAATTGGCACCTCAAGTTGTTCAGGCTGGCCAACAACCGCAGTCTGTACAGCCTGCAATGATTGATGTGGAGGCCATTGATGATGATGTTGTTGAATCTACTCCCAGGGCTTTTGCTGAGGTATACCTGCTCCCTTCTATTTGCTAGTTGCTTTTTAAGTCTTCATTAGAGTCGATTGTTGGAAGCTTACCTTATATGTTAATTCCTCACTGATCTCAGGCGAAAAACAATTCGAGAAGAAATCGTGGGAGGATTATAGTTGATTTGGTTAATTCAGGTAACGTATTCCTTTCCCTGGCATTGTTTTCTAGTTAAATGTGTCATCAAACATTTGGTTTTTCGTTTTACTGTAATGAATTTTGTTCTTCAGTTGTTGGCATTTGTTTTTCAATTCAGATAATATTTTATGTCCTCGTCTTTTTACATATATGCTTGAGGATAGTTTCATTAGTTTGAACCACTGCTGTCTTATAACATAAACTAAATAATATGCTGTCTACTCTTAGTAGTGCACTAAAGCTTTTCCTCACTGTCATGCCCATTAACCACGATGACTTTGTTGAAACAAGGCAACAATTGTAAGGTGGAGTGGCTCCATACATTTTTGGTACCATGATTTTCTTCACTTTCTTGGTTAAATTAAGTTAGGAGTCGTGGTTGCCAAATTTGGCTATCTCGGACTAGGTACCACCTTATCTAGGATGCAAACCACTGTGATCCAGGATGTGTTTCTGGGGAATGTGGTATTCCTGCTAAATATGGAGCTATATAGTCTTTGCCCTTCTTCACTGCAAACTTCTGAATTTGATAGTCAGATCTTAATTGGGCATTCCCTAGTTATGATTGTTCATTTTTCTCATTTGTGTTCAACAAAAAAAGAATTGTTTTCATTGTAAACTGTTGAAGCACGCTAAACAAACTCTTTAATCTTCCTCCTTCCTGTCGTTCCTGATAATTTTTTTATGCTGATCTTTTTCATCTTGTACCAGAGCTACCTTTGCCCATCGTGTGCTCTATCTTGGGCCATCTACATGGTGTAAAACCTGCCAATGGTTGGTTTTTCATCACTTGCCACAATCCTTAATTCATGCACCTTTTTGCCCACATACTATGGGTTTGGTCTGCCTGCTTTGTTTTTCTAGTAATCTTACTTCTATTCTACATTTCTGCTATTAGGTTATCTTTTCTTTTCACTTGTCTAAACTTGCCAGTCTTGCTTGTATATTCTTTTGAAGTATGTGAAATATGCCCTCCCTTTTCTTTGTGGATCAGGTGGTAGCTTATTGTTGAATTTGTTGCTGAACCAATCTTCAGAGTGTTTATAATTAGCTTTCTTCCCTCTGAATAAAAACTTGGTTTTGTAGTATTGATTGATATGTTAAGGGATGATTCTTGTGGGAGAAAAGGTGAGTGAATTAGGCTAGATTCTTGAGAATTTCACATGCCAATCTTATTTTGGAGGATATACGGTGACTTATTTTGATAATCATAATCAAATTATGATGCTATAATTGGTACCAAAAATGTAGCAGATGCAGGTTTATGTGGAGTGTTAGGAGGAGAGTCCCTTGTATATACAGCTGTGATTGCCCTTTTATGTATTTCCAAGGGATGTGGGAGTTAAATCAGAGTGTTATATTTAGGCTTTGAAAGAGAGTCACATTGCATGTTCAATTTAACCTTCCCTTCTTTCATTGAGCAATTATTTATATCCCAGCCAGATAAGAAGTCTGCTATCTGTCTACTGGTAGATATGCTTGTTGAAGGGCCTTTTAAACAAACATCCTTGTAAGCCATTGATTGCAAAAATGTTCAAATTAATATGGTACTTTAAAACTATGATTTTCAGTAGTTAAAATTGTGAGCCTATGATATTGGGCTGAATATTTTTTTTCTGTTGTACCTTCTTTCTGCTGGATGTGAGTTGCTAAGCTCCCAAGTGTTTGCTATTACCAATGTGATCACCTGCTGCTCTTATTATTGAGGGTGGGTAACATTGCTCCCTTATTTATGATTATTGCAGAAGATCGAGGTAGGGTGAATAATAATAATCGCAACAAACGCAGAAGAGATTCCGCAAGCGAAGCTAAGAATTGTGAAATTTATATAAACTTGGAAAGCAGTAGCAGTTCTATGGTAATAGACTCTTGTGTTAGATATTTTTTTAATGTTCTCTTGTTATTTCTGTGTTTTGCTATCTTGTGTGACTTGATTTTCTCTTTGCTTTTCTAAATGAATTAGACTGTTATGATATGTAGCATATGAAAATGTGGCATTATTTTAGTGACATGTTTGTTGGTGTCTGATAGTACCTGAATCTCGTTTAAGTTTTGAACTTTCTGCATCCAGGGCATACAGCTCAATCTAGGTTAAATGACTGCATATACATAGTTTCTGACTTTCTGTGATTCAGAGTGCTGCTCCACTTATGACACAATGGTGCATAAATGGTACTGGGATCAAACAATACTCATTTTAACATATTAATTCTTAGTCTTAATTATATTAAAGGTTGGTTGCTTGGTTGGTTCAAATTAGAATATATATTGATAATTGAACTTATGCAAACTCTATGTAGTTTGACATTACCGCAGTCTCCAAGGTAGGAGTAGGGAAAATGGTGCTACTTGTGTAATGAATGATGTTGCTAGACCAGTTCATTTTTACAAGATAAATAGATTTTATTTATCCTTCTAAGTTTCTGTTATAATATAATACTTAGAAATGTGTGATATGAAAATATTTTCATTATGTCCTACTTTTCATGCCTATTATCTCATTAAACAGTGAACATTTTTTTTTTATGGCTCTTTTGGTTCCCCCTTGNCTTTTGTTCTCCCATGTTACTGAGCCATCTATTTTTTGAAGTAATATATAATTTTTGTCCTCATTCTGTACTCCTTCTAGAGAATTTATATTTTGGCCTCGCTATTTTAATGTGTAAAATATATTAGTTGACTATGAAGGCATAAAGGAATACAAAGTGCTGACTTGAATATTTCTTTTGCAGAGGGAATATGTTACAATGGCACCTGAACCACCAAAGGAGCCTGTTTTTAACTGTCCCATATGTATGGGCCCGTTGGTTGAAGAAATGTCAACAAGGTGTGGTCATATTTTTTGCAAGAATTGCATTAAGGCTGCAATAAGTGTACAGAATAAATGCCCGACCTGTAGGAAGAAGGTTACTGTAAAAGAGCTTATTAGGGTGTTTCTCCCTTCAACCAGTTGAAGTCAGGTATTATCAAAACCACTGATTTTGTAAGTTGGTTTCGAGTTATTCCTTACCTTCTTGACGTTGTATACATGAAAAGTGGTAGTTCTTGAAAAGGCCATTGTTAATGAAGATATAGGAAGCTTGCAATACATGTGATATAGCCTGTTTTCACTTAACCATCTTTGATCTATCACTTTGTCACTTGTGATACTGTTAGTTCTAGTTACCTTTCAGCCAGTGGTGATTTCTGTTAATTATTGATTAGAGTTTAACAAATATGATTTATTGTTATCTCCATCAGTAGTTAAATGAAAATACAGAGCTTGTAAGGTAATACCATGGCTGTTGATAAGTGTGATTACCACAGGGAAACCAAGGTACAGACCAAACTTTAGGGTTTTAAAATAAAAAAGGTCCTTATTGGTTTTTGAAATTTTGCCCTACATCTTCTAGACTGGCACACGTATTTGATATGTATATGTGAAGTTTTATGGATAGTTTCTAGTGGGCTACTGTACTGTTTTGGGATATCCAAGAATGTGTGAAATCATGTTCCCTATCAGAAGCATGCACCCATGGAAAAAGATTTTAGAGGCCAATGAACTTAGATCCTAATAGTTATCTGATTATTGTATTGATCCCCTCTTCTGTCTACCACTGTTTCAAGTTTGATGTGAATTAACTTACAAACCATTAACGAGCTGAACAACATAAATGGACTTCTGATTCTATTAAATCTCTTGTTCCCCTCCCAAATTTAGTTTCTAAACTTCATTTGGATTCTATTTCTCTTTATTTTATCATCTTTTCCCAATAGATATAAACATACAAGTTTCTGTTAGTGGTCAAGCAACACCATGATTTCTTTTGATTTGTCTTGGTTATAATTTATCTTCTGGTGACAAAATGTGAGCTCTTTTACCTTGCAACAGGGTTTCTATAACAAACTGCATTGCGGAGACTAGGGAGCGGAAGAAGCCTGACTTCATTATATTTTGGATATTGCTGAGTGGCTGTGCAGTTTTTTCTAATATAGTAGTCTGTTGCTAAAGAGGGTTTTTTTTTTCTTCTATTTTTATGTATCATGTCAATACATGGAGATGCTTGGTTAGATACTAGCTCTAGCTCAGTTTTTTTTGAGCATTAACTATGAAGGGATTATGGATATGTAGTAATCCTCGTTCAGTGGCGGATCTATGTTCAATGATGTGGGGGCATTTGCCCCACATGACATAATTTCAATGGCTATATATATCATTTGACAAAGTTGCCTCACCAACGCCATAGCACCTAAGCTTTTCCTCACACCGTGTGGTGCAATACATGTCGTTCTTCTCCTTGATGCTTCGAACAATCTGTTAAATATCATTACTCTTCTTCTTGTAATGATCAAATGGTGGTCACATTGAAAGGGATGGATGTGGAATTGGCATAAATGCAGACTACTTTAACTTACAATAGTTCATTTGTCGAATACAAGTTTGAAAAAATTCCAGGTTTTATTCACTCAGGGCTTCATATTTCACATAATTGACAATGTTTCACTTAGAGCAGTAGTTTGTGTCTTGTGTAAAGGTGGTGGGTGGTGACAATCTGTGTGAAAAGAATAACGTTATTTGTGCAGTACCACATTTCTTTTTGGAAAAATCCAAAATAAGATTTAGTGGGTCTAAGTGAAGTTAAAATTATCAACCTATGGTACAATACCGGCAAACCTTTAAAAGCACACAAGCTCTTATTCTACTAGCGTGAACAACATTTGAGTTGGATTAACAACTCAAATTATTGAGTGTGCAGGAATGTGCATTAAAGAATGCATAAATATGCATTTTTTGTTTCATTTTCCGTGTCCATCACAGATTTAGGATGTTTCTAAGGAGAAATGTTGTTACATACCATTTGTGGTCATAATGTCATATCATTGGCATTATTTAAAGGCCTTTAAGCATACACAAATTTATTTATTTTTAACCAATTNAATATTTTTTTTTTTTTTTGATTACTTGATGACACTTAGATTTAAACCCTGACCTCTAGGTAATATACATCTAAATAGCATGTCAAGAAATAGTTATTGCACACATAATTATATATGTATGTATGGTAACTTCTAAATTTAATTAGACTTGCTTAAACCACACACACACATATACACCTCTCTCTCTCTCTATATATATATAAAATGTGTATTTGTAGGTGTTTGCAAATAATATTACATGTACTAACAAACTTGTAGATCATCTGGTAAGAGGATGCTTTAGCTTAACCAAGGGTTTTAAGTTCGAGCCCTTGAGTATGCAGCTACGTTTGTTGGGAGAGCTTTGCCGCCCTTGTGGTCTTTCTCAGCTCGAAACCGGATTAGTCGGGTAAAGCCCGGAAACGGGTGAGAAACCAAAAAATAAAATAAGAAAAATAACATTATATGTAGATTGCATAATGTTGTGGGGCCTCAAAAGTCAACCAAATAGCAGCCCCATAGTCTGGTAAAAGTCGTTGGTTTGAAAATTGCAATTAAAACTACACTTGGAAAACGATTGCCAAATCTTTATTCGCCAAGAGAGAAGTATAAACTGGCAGAAGAAAAGTCTTCACTTCCAGCACTTTATGCTCTCTTTGGTTTTTTATTTGCTACTGTCTTCATGCTCTTTCATTTACAAAGTTCAAGTCCTTCTCTTCTATGAGTCTGAACCAAATATCTGACTAAAATCCCCTTTTGGAACTTCTTGATTCTTCAAAGCTCGGTATGAAGTTACTCTTCTCTTTCATCTTGCAAATGTTATCTTTCGCTGATTTCCTCATTCTCAAACCCATTCTCTTGCATGGCTTCACTGGTTTTCTCCACCTAGTATTGTTAGCTACTTTCTTTGTCTTGTGGGTGTGCAAGAAAATCATAGTAAGTACTAGAGATTATTCAGAAGAGAAGCTCAATAACTCTTTGCATAAGAAGACTCTATTTTGTTCTTTGGGTGTCTCTGGATTCAATCTTATCCTATGTCTATTTAATTATTTCTACTTCAATAAAAATGGTTGGTCTGAAGAACAGATCGTGACCCTTCTGGATTTAGCATTTAGAACAATTGCTTGGGCTGCAATTTGTGTTTACTTGCATGCACGTTTCATCAGCTATGGTGAAAGAAGGTTTCCATTATTCTTCAGAATTTGGTGTGGCTTCTACTTCATTTTTTCCTCTTATTGCTTGATAGTAGACATTATTCTCTATGAACAGCAAGTTTCATTACCAGTTCAATACTTAATTTCTGATGTCGTCTCAGTTTTCGCGGGTTTGTTCTTCTGCTATGTGGGGATTTTTGTCAAAAATGAGGGAGAGGAGAAGATTCTTGTAGAACCTCTTCTGAATGATAATCCAAATGTTAGTACCAAGGGGAGTGAAACTGTTACCCCTTATTCAAATGCTGGAATTTTCAGCATTCTTACCTTCTCTTGGATGAGTCCTCTAATTGCTATTGGTAATAAGAAGATTTTAGACCTTGATGATGTCCCAAAACTTGCCAGCAGTGATAGTGTATTTGGAGCTTTTCCAATTCTTAGAAATAAGCTTGAGGCAGATTGTGGTACAATTAGCAGTGTGACAACACTTAAGCTGGTGAAGTTGTTAATATTCTCAGCATGGAAAGATATTCTTTTGATAGCATTTTTATCAACTCTATACACTCTGGCTTCTTATGTTGGTCCATATCTTATTGACACTTTTGTTCAATACCTCAATGGGAAAAGGAAGTTTAAGAATGAGGGCTATCTTCTGGTGTCTGCATTTTCTGCTGCAAAGCTCATAGAGTGCCTTTCTCAGAGGCAGTGGTTGTTTAGGTTTTTCCAAGTCGGAGTTAGGTTCCGAGCACTGCTAGTCACAATAATCTATAATAAATGCTTGACACTTTCTTGTCAATCAAAGCAGGGTCACACTACTGGGGAAGTGATTAATATCATGGCTGTTGACGCAGAAAGAGTTGGCGATTTCAGTTGGCACATGATTGATTTGTGGAATGTACTTCTGCATCTTGTGTTTGCCTTTTTGATTTTGTATGAAAATATTGGGCTTGCTTCTATTGCTGCATTTGTTGCAACTATTATTTTAATGTTGGCAAATGTTCCCTTGGGAAAATTGCAAGAAAAGTTTCAAGGCAAGTTGATGGATTCAAAAGATAGAAGAATGAAGGCCACATCTGAGATTTTAAGAAACATGAGGATTCTCAAACTGGAAGGATGGGAGATGAAGTTTCTGTCTAAGATTACCGAACTGAGGAAATCCGAGGAAGGCTGGTTGAAAAAATATGTTTATACTTCAGCCTTGACATCATTTGTCTTTGGAGTTGCTCCCACATTTGTGTCTGTGGTTACTTTTGGCACTTGTATGCTTATAGGGATCCCACTTGACTTAGGAAATATCTTATCAGCACTTGCAACATTTGGACTTCTTGGAGGGTCCATCTATAATCTTCCTGATACAATTTCAATGATAATACAAACAAAGGTTTCGCTTGATAGGATTTCATCATTCCTTCATCTTGACGCGCAGTCTGATGTCATAGAGAAGCTTCCAAGAGGTAGTTCAGACAAAGCAATTGAAGTTATTGATGGAAATTTCTCATGGGAATTATCATCCTCAAATATGACATTGAAAATTATAAATCTTAGTGTTTTTCATGGCATGAGGGTTGCAGTTTGTGGTACTGTAGGCTCAGGCAAGTCTAGCTTACTTTCCTGTGTCTTGGGAGAAGTTCCAAAGGTATCAGGTACCCTTAAGGTGTGTGGAACCAAGGCCTATGTTGCTAGTCACCTTGGATACAAAGTGGCAAAATAGAAGAGAATATATTGTCCTGCTTTATCATGTGATTCCTCATCACCAACTTAGAGTAAAAATGGCTCTTGTCTTTAATGAATTCCTTTCTTACCAAAAAAAAAAAAAAAACTTAGAGTAAAATGTAAAATTATAGTTGCAGAGAACAGTAAAAGTCTAAACAACCAAATACTTTCTACATAGACAACTAAAGGAAACTTACAGAAGCAACATGTCCTCCACGGAAAATATTTTTTCCAATACTAACAATATAAACAGAAAATACACTAGGAGAAGATTATCCCATTAACAATTACTACATATAAGGAAAGAAAGAGTTCTCCACACCCACATCTTTTTTTCAATCTACCATACAGCCTTATCACAAGCTTGTGTTTTGGCTTTCTTTGCATTTTTGGAGCTATTAATTTGGTGAGTTAAGCTTAACTATTCTCATAATTTACATATTTCTTCTACCACTCTACTTCACTTCAACAATGTATTTGAAATCGCAATAATGCGACTGCAATTGTGTTATTGATGCTAAAATTTCAAGATAAGAGGTTCAATTTGATACTTTCTAAAAAGAAAGGGAAAAAAAAACTTCAAGAAACACAATTACTTGCATTTGAAACCCCAAAAAATTATCTCAACTCGGACTGACTTGACCAGTGCTGACCCATGTTTACTGCAGCTGTACAGTGTATTTGAACTTATAAGTGGCTTAATACAGAATTTAGGGAAACCGTGAAATATTCCTTTACAAATACTAACACTAATATAATGATTTGGGTTCCTTTCATTTTAAATATGGCCGAAGTTAGTTAATAGTGTAAATCAACTAATATCTTTGTTTCGCTAGTGCTACATATAGATATTTATTCTTAGGTGTTGAAACCATAATTTTGTTGTCAAAAACACCCTTGAATAATTGTATGGTCCTTATCACTTTGTTTCATCTAATAACCATATAAACTTATAAAAAAAAAACACCCTGAAAGTATTATTTTGAAAGTTCTTTTTTTTTTTTTTCCCTTTTTTCTTGTGAGGTCTGTATATTTTTCCTTCAAAGAATCATGATTTGCTAATGTAAATTTTGCTTATAAAAATGAAACTTTGCTAATCCAAGGCACGGGAAGCAACAAGATATATAATTAGAAAAATTACAAATTAAACGAGCGAAGGGAACAAATAGTCAGTCCTACGTGATGAACAAGCAAAAAACAAGTTGAATATAAAAAGCAGAAAATTAATGAACACTCTAAGGCACAATTAACGAAAGATACAATAATGCTTTGTATCAACAAAAATCTCAAGGGAAGTTCAGTATGGAATTGAACTTCGTATCCTGAAAATTTAGCATCAATAACACAATTGTGCTTGCAATTGTAGTTTCAAAATACATTGTAAGTTTGCAACTACAAATTTATGCAAATACGATGAAAATTTGGAGAGGACACGATGTTAGTTGTTTGGTCAAAGGAGATCATAGAGATGAAACAAAGGTCTTTTTCCTGTCGTGTATAGTAATCATCAGGGTTGTTTTTATTCATTCCCTCAACCAAGAGATGATGATCATATTTCATCAGGTTCATTTTGTTGAAGGAGACATAGTATTTGGATACAAAGTTTAGGTCTTGGATGTGATTGTACCAGGATTTGTCATCATATTAAAGATTTGACGGGTAGCCTTGAAAGAATGTCAGGCACCAAATCTCGGAGTTTTTCTTTGTTTCTTGTCATTTCCCTAGTTTCTATCTTTTTTGCTTGAAAGAAGGCAAAGTCTATATATGTTTATTGAACAAGAGAGCAGTTTGTTGCACAACAAGATCAACTCAATTTCCTTTAGCAATCTAAATTCTTATTGAAGAGCATTCTTTGTTATCGCAATCTATGCGAGAAAACATGTGACTGTTACGAACAATGCTATTTTTTAAGATAGAAGTTTAGATTAATATGGCAATGTGTACACCATATTTCTCATTAGCAGTCTCCACCACAAAAACTGAGTGTATATATATATATATATATATATATATATATATNGTATATATATATACATATATTGTAATAATTTTGTTGTTAGTGTCCTCATCCATATATATACCACCCCTCATTTGTTATTACTTATTTGACAAAATTGCAAGTTTAACCAGGCTGACTTTTTCAATTACTTATTTATTCTCAATTTATTTCTTAAGATGGAATTTTCTATACATAGCTATTCTATTGAGATATAAATTTGTTGGTTGTGGTTATATTAGATTTAGTTTTTGTGAGTTTATTTGATTCTTGATCCTTGATGTAAATTATACAATTTAAAAATTTATCCTTGAAAAGGCATGGTGCTGAAACTTTTTCATAAAAATAGAATTATTGTTTATGAAGAAATGAAATTAAAAATTCTAACGGGGCTCTTAAGGCAAAATGAGTCTTAAGGTCACAACGGATCATTATCACTCCTTAAATGCTCACTTTATAACCTAATTAGCCATGAAATAACTGAGATTTATGTACTGCAGCTAAAACACCCCTGACAATCAATTCAATACTCATCGAATGAAGGTAAGGACGAAGGAGTGCAAACACCCATCTACTATGCATGTTAGAATAGTGTAGCGGGGGTGACAGATCAGTTACCCAATGTGGACACTCTTTTCAATACTAATTTTATGCAAATTCCAAAATTTTAATTAACTTCATTTGATCCAGATTCATATTAAGAGGCAAGCAAAGTCCAAATGATGAGAAGTGAACAAGATGATAATTTAGAATTTCCCTTGGTAACCCTGAGTAGCATTGGTATGGATAGTCCCACAAAAAATCGAAGACTCCCCTTTGAAGCCACATTGGAAGAACTGATAATGAGTCTTATGCTGGTGAAGCTCACAAACATGATTAAGAGGATGGGGAGTTGAGTTGCTATTGTCATGCGTAGAGTGACCCAATAGAGGATAATAGCACAAAATTATAGAACGTGTAAAAATAGTTAAATGCAAAAATTTACGTTATTTGATAATAATTTACGTTTACAGGTAAAGACCACAAAAAATTCTATTGAAGAATTAAAAAAAAAAAAAAAGAACATAAAAGTTGCTTTCTGGCAACTATAACCCATACTTCAGATACATCCAGAATATCTTACAGCATTTTCTTCTTTCATTTGCTACCACGGTATGGCATATGTTGTATGAAAAGAAATCTACATATTTACAGCTACCTATGCAACAAGAAGCAATAATGAAGCCTATAATGGAAAGAAACTTATTTGAGAAGTGCGTGGTTTGCAGCAGCAATGTTACAAAATCAAAGTAACTCGCCCCACAAAAGGATCCATATATACGTCAAATTCTAAGAAGGTCTTGTATAAAATATGGAGGTCGAGATGAAGCAATTCTATATATAGCTTAATCATTAATTGCACAAATTGCATTTATCACTTTCGTAGAAGGCACTACAGTTGTTATATTTCATAAAGAAGTACTTAATATAATCAGTCTACAGTTAAATAACGTGGCATTCCCAATCATTTAGATTTTAGAGTGCCTTCTACAACCTTCCTCTTANACAAGATTTCGCCAGGTTTCCTGAAGTACAATTCATCAGTATTATGTTCTTCCCAAAACAGATGTGGACTTCAGAAAGCTGGTAATTTCCGGCACCGTCTGGCACACAACTGATATCTGCCACATGATTTTCCAAGCCATTCTGAAGGGCCAACAGTATATGTGCTTTCTGGTAAGAACCTCCGTTTGCCTGCACACCTAGATAAAAATAATTCCAATATACGTATATATGTCAGAAGAACAGAACCTTAGAGAGAGACATATATACTTATTAAATCCATTTTATTATATATAATTAGTTGGATTAAAAGGAATTTAAATAGAAATTGACGTATATAAATACCTTCACTTTCCAACATGGGGAGGGGGTGATAAATTTCCAGAAGACGCATTGTCAGACTAAAGTAAGTTGATTCAGCCATATTGGAGTATTTTCCATGATCTTCCCACTCGTGACGCCAGAATTTCTGATTGCTTTCTCGGTCGTTAGCATTAATTAGATTTGGCCAGTATATAAGAAGGTCTTGTTCAAACGTGCTAACCTGACACATGCATTATTCAATATTAATTCAAGATAGAGGTGTTGCTAAAGTGCGTGGCTGTGTGTGCTTATCTGAGATGTTGCTGAAGAAATGTTCATATATATATATATATATCTAGATATACACGCACACATAATTAATTGAAGGGAAAATAAAAATTGATTACAGTCTAAGGAAAGTTCATATTTGGGCGAACACTTTGTTTCGGAATATTGATCTCCTGTTGAGGCCAAAGGCCATGAATGGTGAATTGCTGGCGAGGGGGCTAGGGATTGCAGGTGTGTTGTCCGCAGAAAGTGTTGGGTCAGGTTAATGATAACACATAATAAGGAAAATTAGGAGGATGATTTGGAGATGGTGATGAGGAGTAGGACTAGGTGGAGTTACAAGAGGAGGTGGCTGAGTTGGTTGTGAAGGATTGGCCGTGGGGGAGGAGGAGGAGGAGGTGACTGAGTTGGCCGTGGAGGAGGAGAAGGTGGTGGCTGAGTTGGTCGTGGAGGAGAACGACGACGAGGTCGTCCACTAGGATTTTTGCCGTCTAACTTATCACCGGCGGATAAGAGACTTCCTAGGAACAGCAGAGAAATAAGGAACATGAACTTTGTCATGGTGGAACTAGATGGGATTGGCTAGCTAGTGACTAGTGTATGAACAACCAAGGATATTTATAATCAAACAACAACATTCTGCCTAAGGAGAAAGTGTAACATGACAAAAATTCAAACTTCAGAACATGTATGGTTGAGTTCCAAAGTACCATATATGTGAGGGGAAAAAAAAACATCTAATATATTCTCATTAACGAGTGGGCCATTTAGCCAAAAAAAAGAAATGAAATAAAACAAGGACAAAACTTAGGTAAAGTTCCATAGGTGCTGGTGGTGCTGTTCTCCTATTAGAATATTACATGTGTATTAATTTTACAGCTCAACACCACCTCATCTCTCTCTTAATATTTTTCAAAATAACACATTGACCCTAATGGCTAATTTCTTTCTCTTTCCCACCCACCATAGCCTACCACTGACCCAGTAACATACCACCCCTTAACCAGCCAACAAAAGCCCAGAAAAAGCTTTATACACTCATCAAACCAAATTTCAACTTAGCTTCACCTAATTAGATTTTGCACTTTTGGAATCAGAACGCAATCAAAAACCCACGATATCGACAAAAAGTTCCTAAATTTATCCAAAAGAAAATCAACCAAAACACCTCAAATTCTACTAAAACAGAACAACAGGATTCCTAAAAAGTTAAGCAGATAAGCTAAAAAGAAGAGGAGAAAACAGGCTTTCTGGAAACTTAAATCTCAAAACAAGAAAGACAGACAATTAAGAAAAAAAAGAAAATATTTGCGAGCTTCTGAAATGAAATATATATATATATATATATATATATTCCATAGAGTGAGGTTGAAATTGGAAGCTTTTAGGAACAAGAATTATGGCGGTAGATTTTTGAAACACCGGTAAAACGACGATGCCCTTAACCACTCTTTCCACCACCCTGCTGTCACCGGCAACGACAAGAAACCTTTCATCTCCATCACACAATTTCCTCCTTCCTCTGTTAGCGCCAGTTGCACGAGCAGTAGTGGAGGGGGGTTGGGTCATGGCTCGCTCTTATGGGTTTGGGTTTGAGTTTGACATATCTGAAGCTTTCTTTCTCTCTCAAGTTTGCTTTTTTGTATGTTTGTTTAGAAATGTTTGCTCTTTTCTTACAGAGTGTGAGACAGAGAGAGTCTCTTATTTGTGGGTTTTTCTCAGAAATGGGGACTGAGTGAGGAGTTGTCAAGCAGCCGGACAAGACGCAGAGAAACGAGAGAAAGAAGAGAAGAGAGGGAGTAATGGGGTTGGGGTCAATGTGGGAAAGAGAGAAATTAAGAGTTGGGGTCAATGTAGTATTTTGAGAAATATTAAGAGAGAGATGAGGTGGTGCTAAGTTGTAAAATTAATACACATGTAATGTTCTAATAAGAGAACAGCACCACCAGTACTTACAGAACTTTACCTAAGTTTTGTCCATAAAATAATGGGGTGTGGCCTTCCCACTCCTCTGCATACGTACAAGTTACAAGGTGTATGTAACTACCAAAAGAACATATCACATGAATTTATCTCACTATATATCAACTCTATGATTGTTCAAACCTATGTCACTATATGAATAAATTAAACTTACAACACATATCAACTCTAGAATTGCATGAACCTTACTTCACTACATTGATAAACTTACATCAGAACCACATAATGCGATGTGCTCTAAAGGATAACATTTTAAGACAACTTAAGAGGGGGTGTAGCCGCCCACCTTATTAGGGAGTTTCTACTAGGACCCAAAGGCCAAATTTGACGTCATTGTGAAAATCTCAAAAAATTGAGCCATACAGTAAGTGACAGAATACAAACGTCTTTATAAAATGCAAGACACAATATAGAAAAGTGTATCAAACAAAAAATTCAACTTTTGTTGCAAAAAGAAAAAAAAGAATTTTGCACGCTTTATTATATCGCGTCTTTCTTATATTTTATGAGAAACTGTGTGTTATGTGACATAGTAAGAGATTCAATTTTTCAAAATCTTCATAACGATACCAAATTTAGTGGGTGGATCCTACTGGAACCTACCCAACTAGATGGGAAGGTAGCACTACCCATCTATTTTTAGTGATTGTAGCATAGCAATCACCTAATTATATACTTATTTTTTTTTTTTATTTTCTGATTATTTGTACTATTTGAAATTAGACTAAAAACTAACTAGGCTTGGAGCTTTTTCCTAATTGGACTAAATTGTATTAAATTGTTAATGGACTTAATTCTTAAATCCTAATTGAACAAAAATCATGAAAGAGTATGAGAATGAAGAATTTTGGACAAACTACTTTACTATTGGACCCATTGTAGGGGTTCATAGGCCATTGGGATTTTTGACAAACATGGAGTAGTGGCATTATGTGATCCCCATACTCTAGACATTCAAGACCTTGGATTTTAGGCTCAGCCATATAAAATTATAAATTATCCCTTGCAATCTACAAGGTGAGCCTTGTTTCATTAAAGAGGAGATGACCACAAAATCAAACAGGGGCTATATTCCTTTGCTATAGTTCCTCATTATAGAAATGGAAGGAAAACGTATTAGTACAATTTGCAGTTGTACACTGTATTTGAGACCACAATAATGCGAGCGTAATTGTGTTATTGATGCAAAAATTTCAGCATATATAAGAGGTTCAATATTTCCATACTTTCAAAAAAGAGAGGAAATAACAAAAGAAAAGAACTTTCAAAGGGAAACTTTCTTCTTATAAAAAATCCTTCAAGAAACACAATTACTTGCATTTGAAACCCAATCAAAGAAATAAAATCACATAAGAAGCACAACCATTTTGAAATTGGGCTAAAAACTAACAAGGCTTCGGGCTTTTTCCTAATTGGATTAAATTGTATTAAATTGTTAATGTGGACCTAATTCCTAAATCTTAATTAAACAAAAATAAAGATGTATCACAACAAGAAAATTCTTGAATTTCAACATAATTTTTTCGTTGAAATTTTGCTAAATTTCGTTGAAATTCAAAATATCAACGGAATTTTACTGTTGGAATGCTTTTTTGAAAAGAAAAAATTTCAACGAAAAATTCTAATTGAAAAATTCCATTGAAAATTTTAATATATTTTTAAAAAATCTAAATTTATTTTTTGGTTTTGGTTTTTGAAATTCCAACGAAATGGAATTTCCGAAACAATTTTGAAGTTTTTTTTTTTTTTTTTGTAAATTCCTAAATAATATTTGTTAAAAATCAAAATATATCATTTACAAATATCCTTTTTATTAAATAATTTCTATGACACAAATATCCAATTCATTAAATAATTCTTATAAGTTAATAATGTATTGAGTACAAAAGTTTAAATCTCAAATAATTACACCAAGTTTATTTCTAATTGTTCAAAATATATACTATATAACAAGAGCATACCCTTCTCTCAACTAAATAAAAATAAAACATAAATTTTGTAGAAGAGGAAGATGCTATAACTAAATTTCAGTCTTCATACTTTGTTTCTTCATCATCATCTTCATTGAATAAAAATCTGCAATGACAAATAGCAATAATTTCATCCCATAATCCAGATGGATGTTCTTAATCTTCTTCTTTTTCTGGAGGCGGACCACAAGGAAGAAGCATTTTCTGATAGTTACAGGAAATACTCCTAGAGGGGGGTGAATAGGAGTTGTTAAAAATTGCTCATAAAAACGAATTCAAATCATATATTTGTTTAAGAACTTGTTCTTACAAACTAGTTCTACGCCAGATGCCAGATTTGAATGCACGAAATAGCTTGCTGAACAATACAAAACAGAAACTCAAACTAAATCAAATCAAAGAAGAACAAAATAACAGAAACCCAGAATATCACACTTCAGCATTAGAAACACAGATAAAATTCAGAAGTGTAAATAACTCAAAATTAACGAGATGAAGGGAAAGAGAATATGCACAAGTCTTTATAGTGGTTCAGCTTAAAAAGCCTACATCCACTTCTCCCACAAATGGGGGTTCCACTATTCTTTCAAGTTTATTTGTCCAAGCTTCTCCAAGCTTAACAAGTTTATTTTTCTAAGTTTCTCCAAGCTTAACCATGGTTTTTGTTTCTCAAGCTCACCATGAACTCTCTCTCTCTAACTCTAGAGATCACACCCATGGATTTCTCCCATAGAAATCCAAGATACAAAACCCAAGTGTTTTGTTGTAGCCCTAAGAAGAAACTCTCTCAAAGAGTAGATATGAAACAATGAGAAACTTGAAGCATGAGAAGATGGCCGAGAGGAAGAAGAAGAGCAAAGCTCTCAACAATGGGTTCCTTCTCTCTCTAGAAAATGTTTTCTTCTTTCTTCACTTCATGCCTTAACCGAAGCCTTGAAATTCTTCTTTCTTTTATCTTCTTTCTTATATTTTCTTTCTTGTGCACGTGAAGAGCTTTGCAAAAAGGCTAGAAGAAAGTTTTCCCACTTGCTGACACAAAACCCATTATGCATTATGGCTTTTTTTTCCTTTTGTGAGAAAAAGTCTTACTTTGTGTAAGAGAGTAGATAGGCTTTTCTTGAAGAATGGACTTTACACAAATCACTTCTCCAAACTTAGCTAACATGACTTAGTTAGATTGCAAAAAGAGGAAGTTTGGCTGGAGTCTGTGATAAACTTTGTCCACATCAGCAACCTCATAGACTCATCACATAAGTAAGAACTGGTTCTAAAGAACAAGTTCTGCTAGTCTTCACTTGAAGATTGTGCTGGATAACAACTTAAACAACATAGCAAATGTTAATAGCAACAAGACAAACAACACATATAAGAAATAACAAGGCACAAGACATTATTTTTATCATCAAAACAGGATCAAAGACTTGTGGGACTAACATTTTCTGTGCAGAAAGCAGAAGTTATCAGTCACCCCAAAAAAAGCAGAACTTGTAAGAAAGAGAAGTACAACTACTTCATAACTAGATAGATTTTTATTTTTTTTTAAAAAAAGTAAGAACTACTCCACAAATAACTATCATGTTCATATAAATAGAATAACCACAAATATAAATGAAATAGCCACAAATATAAACAAATTAACTACAAATATCAATGGAATAACCGCACAACATTAAAGATATTTAATCATTTTTCATAACACGGAAAGTACCAACTTAAAAAGTAACTGTTGGTAGCACTCTTAATGTAAGTTTAAGTTGTGCTAATATTAATGTAAGCCTATGCTAATCTCTTGGAAAAATAGAGAAAAAGAAAAGGCATGTGAGTCTAAGTAATATGTTGAATAGTATTACAGACATGTGTAAGAGCAAATAGTATTTCTACAACAATGGTCACACATTTTAGAAGTCATAGAATCAAATTTGATGACAACCATTTGCTTCAAAAATGGTCAAAAGAGGATGAGCCAACCAATCATACTGTTTTTTCAGCATAAATTCCCACCTAAACTTAGAAAGAAATCGAATGAGTTGGCCACCATCCCCTTCTAGTGGCTATCATAACACCTGCTTTTCTCTTTGGAGGTTCTATGACTTGAACAACCTCCAAGTTTGATCTAATTTCCACATTCAAATCCTGCGGAGTGAATTTCTTTATTGGCTTTGATTTTGCTTTAATTATGTTGGGAAGCGTCGCGTACCTTGGTTGGTTCAGTCTCATGTCAGTGCTACATGAAGAACAAAGTCATGAATTTAGATGTCAAAGAGAATACTTGTTCAATTATTAATTTTTTTTTGGGATCAAATCTTGTTTGGTCGTCAATTACTTCCCCCCACCTTTAATATTTTTTTTTATAACAGATATTAGATTGTATCAAGTATTATAAGATGCAACACTGCATCATTTATGTAACTGTTCAAACCAACAAAACACCATATTGAGCAACTCATTTGACAAACAACGCGTATTAAAATGTACTCTCAGTTCAATATGAATCTCCTTTGGACAATGTAGGAAGAAGCTAGTTGTCTAACTCCATGTAAGTTTTAGCATTCTAATATGCTCAACAAGATTGGTGAAAAGAATTTTATATGAACAATCGAGGTGCTTGATGCAATAGAAATTATCAAGTTTGCAATTTGAGGACAATTTCAAGAATAGCCCATATAACTACTTATTGAACAATAAAGAAATTCTCCAATGAAATAGCTAAGTCACTCTTATTGAGAGACAATATTCCATATCACAATTTCAAACCTAGCAGATGACCTACATCTTACATGAGCAATAAAATAAAATAAAATAAAGAAGTCAGTCCAAGGTAATACGCACAGCTATCAACTTGGTTGGTAACATGCTTTTAGGTAACAATTGGAGACCAAAGATGCAATAGTGACAAAACTCAAAATTACTTTTTGACAGGAAAATTGAGTGAGAAACAGGGGCAAGAGGATGTATATACCATATATCAGTTTCATGAAGAACAATGAAGAGGAAAAAAGCTCAAGGAAATCATCTAGGAAGCCAGATAACTTTTGCACACAAAACATCTCACCAGCAAAATTTATTCTTGTTGTTCATGGGTTACAACATACAACTTAGAGTCTTTTTACTAAGCATCCAAGCAGCCAAAATACACTAGTTCCAAATGAATTTTGGCTGACCGTATGTACTAATGAGGAACTCATACAAACTTCTCCTTAAGAACCAATATGGAACATGAATCTCACTGCCACACATTTAACAGGGATGTCACCTCAGGAGTCATTCATCAGGCAGAATTTCTTGAGTTTCTCCAAACCACGCTGTGAACAACATAACAAGCACCAGATAACGAAGATTACACAGATTTCTTTTCATGCTCAGGTACAAAACAAGAAACCAGATAGTAGGCTGAGCAACCCATAGTACCAAGATTTGGTGATTACTTAAAGTGAAAACATAGAGCCTAGAAGCTTACTCACATTAAATCCTTTTTGATAAATCCAAATAGAATCATGCATAACTCAAGCCTCGGCATTCACCTTAGCATTGCAAGTAACGCCTATGGTAGATATCCTTCATACACACATATATTTCAAATAAGAGCTCCATACTTTAGATGTTAAGCCTATCCACCTGGTCTTATGGTAGAATGAACCTTAAATGTTTTTCCAAAGGCCATATGGTCCTAATTAACTATTATGGAGTTCTGAAGGAATTTATTGAATACATTATGCTACAATGGTACATAACTTAAGCAAACACCCATCAAGTTAATGAACAATGACATTCTAAAACCAAATATGTGAATGAAGGACTAACCTTTGAAGCAAAAGTCGTTTGAGGCCAGTTCAGTAGTCCTGCGATCATTTGCCTCGTTTGATTGCATTCATCATCAATGGCCTGTATTAAAAAAGTAAAATAAACTTAAAAAAAAAAATCTATCATGGAACAACTATCATTTAAGGCCTGTTAAAAAAAAAAAAAAAAACAACTATTAACTAAATGTTCTTAAGTTCACGACTCTATTATCAGGTATATACACCAAGTGTCCAAAAACCAAACATATTCATAATATTTTAGCGTTACTTTAAAGTTTATACCAAAGGGAGTATAATCAATTAATCATTTGATTTAGCTGAGAGTTAGCAAGCAGAGATTGAAATAGTCAGAACTTGGAACCACAACTATTTTCTCTTTGATTTGGTTGTTTCAAAAGGAGAACACAAAATTCATGCTTAATCTTCCGAATAACACAACCTCACAGCTAAAGCTAAACCAAAGAAAATGACAAGCAGATGTAACCATTAAAACCTATTAGCCTTGAAAAAACAATTAGACAAATCATTTTATACATAGAAACAATACCAAAATTCAAATCCACTATAATTTGTCATCCCTAATCACAATTTCTAACCAAGCCGTAAATTTCAACAACTTCAAATTCACTCTTACCAAAATAATAATAATAATAATACCTGTTTGCCAATAATTAATAGTCCAAGTTTCTCAACCTCCACAAGCGCCTTCAAAATCTTAGCAACCGAAAGTGGATACAGACAATTAGTGGACTCCACATGAATCCTACAATCAGCACCCGTGGGAAGGAGTAAGGACTAAGGAGAGAAAGGGAAGTTAGGGATTTGAGCTTGGGAGAGTTAGAGAATGAGAGAAGAGAGGAGAAGGAGAGGATTTGAGATTCTGATTTCTAAAGATCTAGTCGAAGAAGAGTGGCTAGGGCAGAACGGGAAATGAGAAGTTAGGGATTTCAACGACAAAGGGAAGTCAGGGATTTCAAAAACACTTCTAATCGAGAAAGTGAAATGCGAAGGGGAAGGGCGTAAATTAATTTACAAGATTTCAACTGTAATAAAATAGAAATTACCGTTAGAAATATCGTTGGAACCAACACAAAATTGAAAAAAAAAATTATAACGGTATATTCTGCTGGAATTCTTTAAAAAAATCTTTTAAACAATTCTAATGGTAATTCTGATAAAAAATTCTAACAGTAATGTAATTTCGTTGGAATTACCGTTGGAATTTCAATAAAATTTCTTCTGTTGGAATTTTTCAAAGATTCCAACGATATTTTGTTATATTGAAAAACTGCCTTGTTCTTATAGTATGTAAAGTCATAAATAAAACTAAAACAATCACCACCAACATTGTCATCTACAATTGAGTCCTCAAATGATCATAACCAAGTTTAACAAAATCCTAATGGAACAAATTATTATAACCAAGTTTGAGATAGGCCAAACGAGAAAATAGAAATAAGAAAGAGAACTTAAATTCCACTTTGTTTTTGGGCATATAAAAGAAATGATCCCATAAAATTTAAACGTATAAGACTATACAATAGAGAGTAACATATCTCTTTCATAATTTTACATTACTTACTCTTAATAAAATTTAAATTTAAAGTCTTCAAAAATATATAGAATATATAGGGATTTTGAAGGCAAATTGACCTAAATAATACACATTTGCAAATTATTTACGTAAACTATTTACCTAAAATGGGTAATTTTAAATATTTTATTATTTTTCATATGTAAGGAAGACCATGTTATACATAGATAGAGTGTGTATCCACAGAAAACACTAGAGGACATGTTTTGAAATTGTGTGTTTACTGTTTAAAAAGCTGTAGGGCATGCTGAAAACACTGTAGGAGGTAGAGTGTTTTCCAATTGGACACGTTTATGTTTATTAAACATGCTATAGGGGATAAAGCATTTTCAAATGGAAATGCCTTAAAGCCTATAGCGTGTTGCTTATGGAGGCCATTCATTCTGCTGGTTATTCTGGTGCCTTGGCGAATCCTCTTTTAGCCCCAGAGTTAGGAATTGATAGATTGAATAGTACAATTCTAGAGGAATTTGTTGCTGTAAGTCATGAAGTTGATACTTATGCATGATATTGTTTTATGTATCTCACAAATGACAAATGTTTAAATATTATTTGTTAGCTATTTATTACCTTATCAAAATTATATTTTTATGAAACATCAGGAAAACTATATTGCACCTCGGATAGTACTTGCAGCCTTTGGTGTTGAACATGAGGAATTGTTATCTATTGCAAAACCTCTTTTGTCTGATCTACCAGGTTTCCCTCGCCCAACAGAGCCAAAATCAGTATACATTGGTGGGGATTATCGTTGTCAAACTGAATCAGTGGTATATCTTACAAGTTTACATTTTAAGTTTTTCGCTTCCATCCACCTGTTTAAAATTTTCACTCTTAACTTCTCTTAAATGTTCAGAGAACCCATTTTGCTCTTGCATTTGAACTTTCTGGTGGCTGCCATAACTTGAAGGATGCAATGGTTTTGACTGTTCTTCAGGTCTTGATAATGATTTCTTTTCATTTGCTTTCGTGCTGGGGAGTTAGTTTCCTTCATTTAAAAAGTTTGCCCAGAATGTGCCTAAGGATCCGTGTTATTTACTTGGCTCCTTAGGATATGTTTATATTGTTACTTGGCTTCCATAACTTCACATAAAGATAGAGTTGAGAATTAACTGTATTACTTTAGTTATCTATAGATGCTACTGGGAGGTGGCAGATCATTCTCAGCAAGTAGACCTGGGAAGGGATGCATTCTTTGCTATGTAAGGTATTTCAAAGTATTGAGCCCTTGATGGCTCTATACGTGATGCTACGAATATCAAGCGTTTGAGGTAAAGCATTTTCCATTTGGAAACACTTTATCTCCTAAAATGTGTTCACTATGAACACGCTTTAGGAGGTAAGGCATTCCCAAATAGAAAATGATTTACTGCTTATAGCATTTTTAGTTTTAAAAAGCATGCCCTAGAAGTCTTTTTAAATAGTGCACACACAATTTTGAAATATGTCCTAAAGCATTTTCTATAGATACACACTCTATCTATGTATAGAGTGTTCTTCCTTACTTATGAAAAATAATAAAATATATAAAACTATCATTTTTAGATAAATAGTTTGAAAATTATCCTTTTTACTTAAATAGTTTGCAAATGTGTATTATTTAGGTCAATTTACCTATTTTGAATTTGGGAGGACATTTCAGGAATTCGGTTGAATGATTTGATCTTTTCAAAAAGAAAAGTGGTGTTGGCCCTCCCCAAACCCGAATGGGCCACAGGCCAATTTGGGTTAGGATTTTATGAACCTAGCGCTATTTTAGAATGAACCAGTCTATTTTGATAGCTCTAGCTATAGTACATAAACTTTAGTTATTTAATAGCTATTTAGCCTATAAAGTGAGCATTTAAGGGGTGATCATGGCCCATTGTGGCCTTAGGACCCATTTTTCCTTAAGAGCCTGATTAGAATATTGTAATTTCATTTCTTCATTTAACAAGAATTCTACTTTTATAAAAAGTTCCAGCATGATGCCTTTTGAAGAACAAAGTCTTAAATTATATAAGCTACCTCAAGGCTCAAGAATCAAATAAAATCAAAAAAAGAAAAAAAAAATCCAATATCAACACAACCAACAAATTTACATCTCAATAGAATATAGTCATGTATAGAAAATTATGTCAAATAACAAATGAGTAATGGTATGTGGACGAGTACACTTAGAACAAAATTATTACCATATATATATATAGGGAGCTATTATTTGCACATTCTAGTTTGTTAATACCACATCCTCTTAAATGTTTAAATATAATATGGACTAAATTACCCTTATTTAGAAATAGAAAGTTTTTAAAATTAACTAATCATATATTATATTTCTAATTAAAAAATGGAGCTACAACTAATAAGAGTTAGAAAGAATATTATGATTAGTCAAATTTTAAAAACTTTTCATTTTTGAATGAGGGTAATTTAGTATATATCATATTTAGACATTTACGAGATTGTGTCATTAATTAACAAACTAGGGTGTGAAAATATTGGCTCCCCATATATATATATTAGGTTTTTGATTTTTGTGGTAGAAACCACTAATAAGAAATATGGTGGACACATTGCCATATTAATCTGAACTTTTATTTGAAAAATAACACTATTCATTAGAGCCACATGCTTTCCCGCACTTGTTGGGATAACATAGAATGTTCTTCGGCAAGAATTTTGAGCTAATATTGCCATACATGAGATCGATTAAAACAAGAGGCTACTCTCTTGTTCAATAAATATATATAGATTTTTTCTTCTTTCATGCAAGAAAGATAGAAACTAGAGAAATGACAAGAAACGGAGAAAAACTCCAAGATTTGGTGCCTGCCATTCTTTTAAGGCTACCCGTCAAATCTTTAATGCGATTCAAATGTGTTGAGAAATCATGGTGTCATCTCATCCAAGACCCAAGCTTTGTATCCAAACATTATGTCTCCTTCAATGAGATGAACTTGAAATATGATGATCATTTCTTGGTAGCGGGAAAGTATACTTCCAACCCTTATGAGCACTACACAGTACAGGAACAAGACCTTTGTTTCCTCTCTATGATCTCCTTTGATCAAACAACAAACATCATGTCCTCCCCAAATTTTCTGGATTTAAACGACCTGCAAGATACTCATTTTAAGGGTCTTCATTTTCAGGGTCCTTGCAATGGCATATATTTTGTAGATACTAAGTCTTTCTACATGTTAATAAACCCTTCCATGAGAGAATTTAAAGTTATTCCTATCCCAGAGATCACGAGCTCCATAATACTTCCGAGTTTTGGTTTCGATGCCAAGGTTAATGAATTCAAAGTTGTTGTGATTTGTTTTAATTGTGCTGAGGGTATCACAGATTACCTTTCTCGGAGAGCTGCAATATATCGTCTAAATTATGATTCTGAAGGTTGGAGAGATGTCCTTAGCCCCGTGCCAAAACACATGCGTTCGTATAGTTATGAAGCTCCATTTCTTCATGGATCGTGTCACTGGTTGGCTGGTTCTAAAGAAAGGATTATTATTGGATTTGACATGGTTGATCAAGTGTTCCGGGAAATAAGGCTGCCAAACAATGATATTGATAGAACTGATGTTAAAATGTTTGAGTTCAAGGAATGTGCTAGTGTGATTTATCATTCATGTGGAGAGCAAAGTCCTCCATATATCAAAGTGTGGATCATGGAAGAGTATGGGAATGAAGAATCTTGGACAAACTACTTTACTATTGGACCCATTGTAGGAGTTTCTAGGCCGTTGGGGTTTTTGAGAAACAATGAGATTGTTTTGAGAGACATAGATGGAGTAGTGGCATTATGTGATCCCTATACTTTAGACATTCAAGACCTTGGATTACATGCTCGGAGTTTAGCCCTTGCAATCTACAAGGAGAGCCTTGTTTCATTTAGAGGAGATGACCTACAAAATCAAGCAGGGGTATATTCCTTTGCCATAGCTCCTCATCAACGATTCGAAATGCGTCTCCGGCCACAAAGGGAGTCCAACATGTGGTTTCGTTTTAGAAATGGCAAGAAAATGCATTACTAATGGATTGTATTTGTGGAATATTGTGCTTGTGATATACTTCAAAATTGCAAAATTACAGGCGCAATTGTGTATTTTGTTGTGAAAATTGAGATTTATTTCCAAACTAAACTTCCTGTGATATTTTTGTTGATGTAATCTCCCCAAGTTTTCAATTCGAATTTGCTTTTATATTCAACTATTGTCGTCCTTCATTGCATAGGACTGACTATTTGTTGCTTCCCTTGCTTGTTTTTGCAAAGTTTCATCTGTATTAGAAAAATTAGACACTATTGTCTTGCTTTATCATGTGATTCCTCATCACCAACCTAGAGTAAAATACCAAAAAAAAAAAAAAAACAGTTGCAGAGAACAATAAAAATCTGAACAACTAAGCACTTTTCACATAGACAACTAAAGGAAACTTACAGAAGCAACATGTCCTCCACATTATTATTTTTCCAATACTAACTATATAATTAGAAATTAACAGAAAATACATTAGGATGAGATTATCCCATTTACAAGTACTACAGAGAAGGAAAGAAAGAGCTATTTTTTTCAATCTACCATACAGCCTTATCACAAGCTTGTGTTTTGGCTTTCTCTGCATTTTTGGAGATATTGATTTGGTGAGATTAAGCCTAACTATTCTCATAATTTACATTTCTTCCACCACTCTATGTCACCTCAACATGGCTTTCATTCTAATCTTTAATCCTTTCATAATTATCTTAGACAAATCTTTCTAAGTTTCCCTATCATAGTTCACTATTTCGCTTAATCATTGTCCAAATCGAAATCGCTAAATATATTTTCCAAAAAAAATTGTTGTATCAACCACAAGTTCATATCATTCTAGTTTGGTGATCAACAGACAACACAAAATCGACTTATCCTTTGGACCTCAAAGGCTCTAATAAACAAAATTGACCAACAATCATCCAAAGAGAAAGACAAAAAGTACTGCCTTGATAGAATATCACTCTTCCATGGCATGATTTTCTTCTGATTGCGGTTAGAAAACCTTGACCTTGATCTTCGGTAAAGTGAGTGACGGCTCCTCTTGAACCACAGACGGAGCTTTGACCAAATGGATGCCCTGCTGCAACTCCTCTTTCGCCTCCTTCACAACCTTGACTCTCTTGCCTTTCATCCTATCAAAGTTCAAAAAATGTCAACATAAAGGAAAGAAAACATCTTGTAAAGCTTTTCGACATAAAAAACCCATGGAGTTGAGGAAGGACCTCTCTTTGTGGTGTCTCTCCTCCCTCTCCTTCCTAATCTTAACAATCTTTGGCATGGCCTTGAGGACATTCTTCACAACATTCCTATCATATCTTTCGGCTTGTTACGCTTTCTCTCAAACTATAATAGTGTTGAAGCTTCTCCAAACCAAGAGACATAATAAACAGGTATATGATATTATCATAACAAAATAATTCCCAAAGGGGTTTGCTTTAACCTGTGTCATATCCTTTCCATGCAATCTCTGATATGCCTTGGTCCACTTCACTTTCCGAGGATTCCTCTTCATTTTAAAGTTCTTGTGGCATTTAGATCTACAAAATCGAAAAATCTGCAAGAAGACCAGTTTTCAGGAAACCGAGCCCGGAGCGCCATGCCCATCTGAGCCATAGCCTCATATTGCAGTTATTACACATTTTACAAGTTTTAATGAAACATACATCTTAGCCTATTAGTTTCATATCAAATGGAAATACTCAACCAATTTGACATAAGTGATCTATGTAATCAATTCAAGCATGAGGTAAAAATCTAGCATGTCCATCAGACAAGAGATTAGACAGCCAGGTAGAAAGTAAAGACACAAACATCTCACATTAAGGTGCAAAAGACTTATACTTCTTCACTAAGATGGGTGTGTAGGAGGTTTAAGAAGTGGCTAGCTAGGAAGAAACTCACTTTCAGAATAAGCATTTGCTATAACCAGATCCAACACGTAACAAGAACAATCAATTCCAAAATTAAAAGTCCCAAAATATCATATACACAGATAGACCAGCATATAGATAGGAGATAGATTCCTTTTATCTAATAAAAGAAAAACATAAAAAGAGAATAAGGAAAAGAATGCAGTAGAAGAAAAAGAAAGGGAGTGAAATAATTCTACCTTTGCATTATTACGAACAAACTGGATTCCATGTCCAGGGTATATTGTTAAAGAACAGAACCAGCATTTCTCCAACCTCATTGCGTATACAGACTAGAGCAACACTGCACTAGCAAAAAATGTCCAAAAAGCAAAAGAATCATATGCCTTACTATATGTTACTTTAAAACAAAAATTGCAAAGACAAGCAATTTTCATATGTTTATTTCATCAAATTATCACCATTATAAACAAATCAAGCAGAAAATTGAGATCCTCATTAGGATGGACCAAGGTGCTCTGAAAACAAATAATAATATTGAAACAAGGATAACTAAATCCTACCTCTAATGAAAAATAGCATTTAAAAGAAACAAATAAATTCCAAAGAAAAAACCCACAAATATGCAAAGTACCATCAAAACCCCAAATAATATGGTATTTTATGAAGATGTGGTATTTTATGAGAAATTTGGCCAATCAATTTTTTTCATAATAATATAAGAAGCCGTAAATCTTTGCTTAATTTATAATTTGACTCCAATTTATTTGGGTCAGTTTATTAGGCCGAGTCGATATGAAGCAGCCCATAATCAAAAGTTAGTTTTTTGCATTGACTAATGGATTAGACTTTTCTAAATGGGCCTTTTATTCAAGTTAGACATGAGTTTTGCTCTTAGTAGCCCAAAATTGACTCTTAAAATATAAAATGGATCATTAAATAATGTTAACATAAGCCTCACTTCCACATGTTAAACTTTAGATTAGTGAATTAGATATTCCCACATATCAAAATAAGTGCTTAAGTCTCCGCACATGTTATTATGAACTTAGTAACATAAGAACATACCTCTTATAGGTCCTACTATTTACACAAACCAACTATTGGTTAACATGGTTTCAAGAGAAAGAAATAAAAAGATAAAGAAGCATAATTCATTCTATATTTTGTAAAAGCAGCCAATTTTTATTCCTCATTTTGTACTTGAATATGCTATTTTCATTGTTAACAATAGACCAAAAAAACTGCAACATCAAGATAATCAAAAAATATAATAATTTAATTTAATTTTTTAATAGATCTAAAGTTAAGGCTAAGGATTTTGCTTATCATATAAATAAATCACATAAAATTTGAAAAGTTGATACTTAAGAATGTTTATATTAAAGTTTATTTTCAGAGCTAACATAAAAACAGTAACATGTTCTGAAGGCAAATATTTTACAAGTGAGTACCTATCATATTGTATAAGCTTACACGCATGATCCTTAGGTTGTGTTTGGATGGGGTATTTGACAAATTATTGTGTATTTCAAATATATGTAATTGAAATGCAGCATTTCAAATACATGTATTTATAAAATACCTTATTTGGATATACTCTATTATAAAAAGAGTAATTTAACAACAATATTCAAAACTATTGATAGATATTACAAGGCCCCTTCAAATCACATTCTTTAATCAGTAAAAGAAAAATATATAAAAAAAATTATAAGAAAAAAATCAATCACAAAACATGGTAGCTTTATGCAAATCACTGCTGATGGTATTTGGGAGGAAAGCATGGCATATAGGCCCAGTATCTCTATTGAATAGGGACAATGGAGAAAAGGTAGAGAGAGAAAAGGAAGCTGCTATTGATGAACATGAGTGCTTCAAGTGGCTTGACTCCAAGAAACCCAATTCAGTTGTTTATGTTTGCTTTGGTAGTGTAGCAAACTTCACTAAAACTCAACTGAAAGAAATAGCAATTGGTCTTGAGGCTTCTGGCCATAATTTTATTTGGGTTATGAAGAGAAGCAAAAACGAAATACAAGACAAAGAGGAATGGTTGCCGAAAGGATTTGAGAAAAGAATAGAAGGTAGGGGACTACTTATAAGGGGTTGCAAGTGTTAATTCTTGACTATGAATCCGTTGGAGGATTTGTGACTCATTGTGGATGGAATTCAACATTGGAAGTAGTGTGTGCAGGGGTGCCCATGGTCACTTGGCCGCTGTCTACGGATCAGTTTTACAATGAGAGGTTAGTGACTCAGGTACTTCAAATAGGGGTTGTTGTTGGTGTGAAAAAATGGGTTAGAGTGGTGGGGGATAGTATTAAGAGTAAAACTCTTTTTTAGTCATTGGAAAATGAAGGTACTGACAAATTCGTCCTCCAAAAATTTTCGGTGATAAATTGGTCCTTGAATTGTTATTTTATAAGACAAATTAGTCCTTAAATGTCACTAACGGGACCCTATCGGAAGACTAATTTGTCCGACGGAATAATAATTCAAGGACCAATTTGTCACTAAAAAATTTTGGTGGACTAATTTGTCAGTGGCTACATTTTTTAAGGACTAAAAAAGGGTTTTACTCTAGTATTAAATGGGAAGCAATAGAGAAGGCTATGAATAGGATAATGGTAGGGGAAGAAGCAGAAGAAATGAGAAACAAAACCAAGGAGCTTGCTTATTTGGCAAGGCGAGCTTTGGAAGAAAGAGGATCATCATACTTAAATTTGAATGCTTTAATAAAGGAGTTGGGATCGCGTTGCCACTGATGCCTCCAATAAAAGGGCTATCATTTCATTTAGGCTTTTCATCAAACAGGTTATGGTTGTTCATACCTTTTTTATCCAACTCATAAATGATAAATGGACTTTATTCTCTTAAATTTTGGAGTTGAAGAGGCCACACTCTTGTTTATAACTCCCCTATATTCAATCAGTCTGAAGACAATAGTACTGTAATCCCCAATACTGTAATTGCACTGTCAAATTGAGCAATTCTGATTCACTTATCTAGGCAAGGAGTTTTGGAGGCTGGAGGGAGAAGGAGGGGTATCGAGGGCTCAGGGGGAAAAAAAAAAGAATTTGAAATACACTTTATTTTGAGTGAATTTGAAATACACTATATTAAGATTTTGAAAGTCACTGTAAAAATAAACTGAAATTTTAAAAATACTTTAAAAAATTACACAAACAGAGTAATTCAAAATTGACATTTCAAATACACTCTACAAATACATTACACTTTACAAATACCCCATCCAAACACACCCTTAGTAATTTGTGATTATTTTGTTACAAAATGTGGTTAATATATATATGGTTATTTTATTTATGTTTGAACATAATGACCATATAACTCAATAGAATAACCACATAACATTAATAAAGTATTTTGATAATTTTTCATGACATGGCAACCACTAATATAAAAATTATATTACTTTACCACTTTAAGAGAAGAGACGGAACTTTGGAAAAAATGAATCTATGCATTGTTGAGGTAATTTGAATCCTTTTTACGTCCATGGGTTTTGTTATTTACTTTTCTTCCTTCAAACACATCTTGCAAATTATTTTTTGATCATTTATGCCTCACTTATATTAAATTTAGAAATCATCATTCTGACAATCATAATTAATATTTTTCTTTAGTATAAGCTTTGTAATATCAATAATGCCATAAGTGGCACTTTGACCGAATTAATGTACTGAAGAAACTTAATTCCTAAATTAATGTAGTCTGAAACTTATTTACATAAATAATGTAGTTTTTAAAATTTTCAAAATAAAAAAAGGGACGTGTCAGTTGCGGGGCCACCAAACGCGCCGGGGCTCTCGCGGCGCATGTTGATTGGACATGCCGAGGGGCCCACGACGCGTTTCTTCTTGTCTTAAGTTGGAGCCTTGCGTAGGAGATTCTGTGTTTGACCGGCGAAAATGAATCCCTGTAGCGCCACGTGTCAGCTCCCCAGTGAGCCATTTGAAGGCCGAGTCTAGATGTGCCACGTGGCGGATTTTTTTGCCCTTTTCTTCCCTCTTCCTCCGCCCTTCCCCTTTGAGTTTCTCCTTGCTGGTCATTCTGCTTCTTTGCTTCTTTGTTATTGTTTGCTTCCTTGCTTCTCTTCTTTACTTCTTTGCTTTGCTTCTCTTGTTCTTCCTCTTGTTGAACTATAATTTTTTTTTTTCTTATTACTTTGTATCCATTCTACTATAAGTTAATTTTTATTTTTTTGGTCTACATTATGGCGGATCAAGTTGTAGTACCAGGACCACAAGATCCTACTCTATTGACTGAACAAAATAATCACATATCGACAAAAGTATGGAATACTGAAGTAAGTAATTTATAAATATTTTTGTCAGAGTATTTTGAATTTATAGAATTTTTTATATTATTGTAAATTTGTTTATAAACTATTGTAATTTTTATACAGGTTAATATAGAGTTGCGTCCTCGATCTCATGGTAATATACGTAGACCTAATGATCGAGTTATGGAATACGTGAGAATGATAGGTTTTGGTGGGGTTGTAGAAATAGAACCTGCTCATATTGATGTCCAGTTAATTTCTGCATTACTTGAACGGTGGAGGCCAGAAACACATATTTCATATGCCTTGCGGTGAGTGTACTATCACCTTGCAAGATGTAGAGGTGTTACTTAGTCTGCCTATTGATGGGGAAGCAGTATCTGAGTATACTGGTTACACATGGAGTGATCTTTGTCAGCAATTGCTTGGCGTAACCCCACCTGATTCAGCCTTAGCTGAGGAAGACTGAAACTGAGCTGGCTTTCGCGGACATTTAGTCAATGCCCAAATGATGCTCCAGATGACGTAGTACAGCAATTTGCTAAAGCATATATATTACGTTTAATTGGCATGTGGCTTATGCCTGATCGTAGTGGCAATTGTGTACATGTTATGTATTTGAAGTTGTTAGAAAATTGGGATGAAGCTGGGACATTTAGTTGGGGATTAGCTTGTCTTGCTTATCTTTATAGGAGTCTTTGCATGACTTCTCTTGAGGAAGCTGATAACATTGCAAGATGCTGTTTTTTGCTCCAGTGTTGGGCCTCGGAGAGATTCCCGTATATAGCTCCAAGGCGAGAAGAGCGTGATCTAATTAGGCCACTTACAAGTAGGTAAGTAAATTAAATTTAAAGTTATTTATAATTAAACTACTTTATATTCTGATAATTTATTTAAAATTATAGTACATTATTTTTATAGTATAATAGACGTAATTAATAGTATATTATTTGTTTAGTGTAATAAACGTAATTAACTGCAGTGTAATATTTGAAACATGTTAAGTGGAAATCTCCTCTAGATTGGACCAATATTACCTACGGCTCGGACCAAATAAGGTATCGACGAGCTTTTGATCTACTTGAAAATGATGATGTAAGAATTTTTGTTAGTAGTATTCATGTAAGTTATTTATTACTTGAATTTGTTGTAAGAAATATGTTTCATGTTATTAATGTTGCATGTAAACAGATTGTATGACAGCCATATACCAGGGCATTGATGGCACGACTCCTGGACTATTGTGTTAGGGGGCATAAAATTTGGGCTACTAAAGTGCCTTTAATATGTTATTATATCGTGGAGCACCACAATCTAGATCAGGTTCTATGCCAATTTAGGTGCAGACAACACATTCCCTGAGAGATTAGTATTTATGATAGACAACTACACAATGTCAATATGAGGGGGAAGCAGGCTACATTATGGACAGTGCATCATATGACTCACAACCTTTTGTGGGATGAGCGACGTCAATATGTAGTTAATTTACACGATCCGTTTGGCGTAGACCCGGATTACATTGCATGGTACTCACACATAACGTGTCGATGGATGAGGCCTGAAAATGCCATAGTCACCGCCGGACAAGTAAAAGCGTTATAGTTATTGTGTTTGTTTTTTAATTTGTTTTAAGTTACTATATGTTTTTTTTTTTTCTAAATTGTGATCCATAATTTATTACGGTGTAGGTTCCTACTCATCCTCAAACTCATCAGGGTTGGGGAAGTCAGCAGGGTGGTGGAACTCAGCAAGGATGGGGAACTCCTCAGCAAACTGTTCCTGAGTAGGGGTGCCTCAGCTGGGATAGGGAACTCAGCAGGGGGTGCCTCAGCAAGGTTGGACGCCTCAGCGATATGAGGCATTTGTTTCGAGGCTAACCGGGGTGTTTGTAGAGTTTAGGATGTTCCCATCGGTGATGCAACCCCAAATGGCTCCTGAGGCGACGAACTCAGCAGGGAGTGCATCCATGTGTTCTGAGGCACATGCTACATCAACACGACGTGGCTGGTTCGAGTGACAGATCTCAGAGCTCATCTCACTCTGGTCCTCGTGTTGATGTGGCTGGTTCATCAATCGACGTGCCGTATCGGTCCGATCCAGTACAATTTACAGAGAACCAGGGATACTTTGAAATGACACCACATGCGGCACAATCTCCTGTATATAATTTTTTTGACGTTGATTCTCATGTTCCCCTATCGATGATTGATACATACGTCGACCCCTCTTCACAGGCAAAGTATACGGGAGATTGGACCGGTCTGACGATGACTCCTCTGACAGCACGTCAGCCCTATGATCCGGCGATGACTGGGACTAGACTATTTGTATCAGGGGACATGTATGATTACATGACACCACCAGCCACCCAACCTGCTGTAGAAGAATTGTCACCACGTGTCTGTAGACCCCCCAGATATGGGACAAGGGAGCATTTGTACCGACAAAGACATTAGTATTAGATTGTTATTATAAATATGATATGATTATTATTGGAGATGTATATTATTATTATATTTGAGTTCATATGTCATATCATGATTAAACAATATGTCGTATATCCAAACTATTTGCCATTAATAATCAAAACAATAAGAAATATAACATAAAAATTTCAAATTCTGAAGCACAAATAAGTATTGCAGTCATGGATCATGCATTCTTCTAAATGGATAGTTTCACCTATTATGCTCTTCCATCCAACAAATACTACATTTAATTATTGTCTGGGTTCTACTTGGATCCCGCAAATCCATTTCATTTCAAATGCAATTTGTAACAGGACGACATTTCTTCCTCAGCATCGCGGGGTTGGGGTTAATATGTATCCGCTAGATCTCCAGCCAATATTCCTATCCACCAATAGCCATACACTGTCCACGATACGCATTCACTAAATTTTTAATGGAGTATACCAGATCCACATAAGACCATTCATTAAGGGAAGAAGACGCACAAGTAGATATTGAATGTGAACATGAGAAATGAAGGGCTTTAAATTTACCGCAACTACACCTTCTTTCATTTATATTGACAAAAACGTGTGTTCAACCGTCCTGGTTCTCATATTATACCTCTCCTTTACCTCAAATAAATTGGTGACCCTGTTGAACAAATGAGGCTTGTGTGATGACGCATCTCATGAATTTTCATGCATCTTACCCATGACATACTCAGTCCACTATTGTCCACTAGCTCTCATATTACCAACTTCATCTCTTTTTTTAGTGAAAATAGCATTTAGCTTGTAATATGTTGCTCTGACTAGGGCAGTAATGGGCATGTTACGAACACCCTTCAATGTGCCATTAATATTCTCAGCCAAATTGATGGTCATCATGCCGTAACGCCTCCCCTCGGTATCTCCTTGCAAAGTCCACTTCGTTTCATCAAGATCTTTTATATACGTCCAAGCCCGACTGTTTTCGAATTGACCCTGTATATCCCTCATAAACTCTTTAAATTCAAGAGATTCAAATTGGCTACCTGTCAAATGGGGTCATGAACATTTGAATATTAAGAAATAGTTCGTCTAAGCAAAATGCACTACTATGATGATAAATAGTACATTAAAAAATTTTTAACATACCTGCTGCGTAGATTCTTGTCTTCAGGGCTTTGTTCTTGAAGTGCGTATTCCAATTGCTAAAGGCATGTCGCAAGCAAAAGAAATTGTACGCAAGTGGCAAACTCCATCCCATGCTAGGATCTGAAATGGAAGACAGTATACTTACATGATGATTAGAAATTATCGCCAAATTTTGTCGATCTCGAACAACGTGACAACGAACTAAGATCAAAACTCACATCCATGCATCTTTAACTTCACCTTCGACAATAGCAAATGCAATAGGCAATGGTGACCTGTCCCCATCTTGTGTAGAAGCAATCAACAACGTTTCTTGATATTTGCCACTCAAGAAAGTCTCATCCACTTGAATCATAGGCTTGCAAAAAGTGAATGCATCAACACATGCTTTGAATGTCCAAAAAATACGATGAAACATCTTTTCCTGGACATTTGAATGACTACTGATTTGATTATTCTCCAAGAACCATTCTACAACAGTTCCAGGATTTATCGCTCGCATCGTTGCCATCCATCTAGACAATAGATTATAGCTTTCATTCCAATTACCGAACAACTTTTATATGCATTCCTGCTTTGCTAACCATGCTTTTTTGTACGATGCTCGATAAGAAAAGTCTGCCGATATTCGTTTATGTATCAACTTAATTGATACATCAATACTCTCTTCAACCATCCCTTAAATGTTTGACACTATCACATTAATATCTAACTTCTTGTGATCTTGCGTTATCATGGGATTTGTGCAAGTATGTGGACCGTTATACTTTCTAATCTCTCATACTCCGCTTTTACTCCTTTGGCATGCTCGAAGTCTCCAATTACAGTGAGTATTCCTTCACAACAAGTTGAACGTCATTTTTTGTAGAAAATTGTTGCCCAATTGACAACTCTCCACCTCTCTCATGTCCATCTGATATTTGGTGTCATCAGGAATTCGCATTGCATCCCAGTTAATTGCTGAATAAACTGGGAAAGGTTCATTCCACTGCAACGGCTGCACCATTTCCACCTGGAACCGGATTCATCGCCCAATGGTTGTACATTCATATCCAAACTATGTTGATATTCTTCATCACTAGATGCATCATCTTTCTCTGGAAAATAATCTTCATCATCACTCGACGTAATTAGAGGATCAATAGGAGAATTAGCACCATTAAGAAATGGTTCATCTTCGTGACCTTTTATATTTAGATTAGTTTCCTGTTCTTCGATGCCTCTCTCCTGTCCAATATCTGAATTGAACCACTGGTCATAACAATCATAGTTATGCCTTTCTGGTGGCTGAAAAGTTTGACTCGAACTAGACATATCATATTGAAACCTAGATGAGTCAACATCTGGCCGATAATAGCAATCATTCTTTAATTCTGTTTGACTATGCATCTGAACTGAACAAGGAATAGAACTTGGCCCATAATCATCAATGATCTGAAAATCACTATCATCATACTTTGTAGTTTCAGTTTCCACGAAAACCTCCATTGCTCCAAGATTGACATGTTGTGAGTGACTTTCATACATGCACATTACATCCTCATCAGCCACAAGATCAAGGACACCATAATATAACGGGTTAGCTGACATAGGAAATCTATATTTGATGTTCTTGATCACTTTATTGGGATCAAGATGTAATTTTCGTTGTACCAACTTTTTAAGACTTTATAGTCGAAGTTTATGTTTCAACATCATGCATACATGACTCATTGTTCTCCATTATATACTCGACCATTGTAATAAATGAATATCAACATTTTTCTCCTAAATTTAAAATCAAATATATCATATTTCAGTATAATAATATACAATAATCATAATAATATTAAGCTAAATACAAATTTTATGTAAACATTTATTTATAGTAATATTACAATTAAAAATATAAACTACTAAATATTATCAAACTAATGATAATAAATAAATTAAATATTATCATATACAATTAGTATATAAATATCATCATATTTTATTTATACTCATACTATCAAATAAATAAGAACAATTATTAAAATCATCAAAATTTAGAATAAATAAGAACACTTACTAATATTAAGCAATAATTAAAATTTAAACGTACCTTAATATCGTTCCATAAAGATTTAAAAAAAATACTAGACAGGGGAAGAATTTCTCTCTTCTGTGAGCTATCTTTGACCCAAATATTGTTTCCACTCTGTGAAGACTGCTTGCAAGGGAGGAATTTATAGAGTTCAGACACGCCACCAGCCAACGGAGTCACGCCGACAAAATTATAGGGATCAAAGACAAAATGGGACGCGCTAGGTGCCATTTGGCATGGCTTGTGGCGACACGTCGTAGGCCCCACGACGTGTCCCTTAAAGGCATGCCATTTGGCAAGATTTCAACAGCAATGGGACCCGTAAAAGAGGTAGAAACGACAAGAAGAGATGCGCCGTGAACCCTACGGTGTGTCCAGTCAGCATGTGCTGCCGGAGCCCCGACACATCGGTGGGCCCCGCAACTGACAAGTCCTTTTTTTTTTATTTTGAAAATTTTAAAAACTGCATTATTTATGTAAATAAGTTTCAGACTACATTAATTTGGGAATTAAGTTTCTTCAATACATTAATTCGGTCAAAGTGCCGCCATAAACTACATAATACAAAAAATTAGAACTACCAAATTTTTTTAATATTAACTTCCTGTAATCTTCCAACCAACATTTAATAAATAGAAATGGAGGAAATTAATTAATTAACATAAAGTTTTAGGGGTTAAATTATAATTTTCAAAAATAATGAGTAATGATAAATGACAACATACACGTGAAAAAATCTCAGCCCTTTCTTATGCTTTGCACTGATAACCATCATATATGAAGGGTATTCTTTGTTTCTTTTTTCCCTCTTTTTATTTAATTGTAATTTTAGATAGATTCAGTTTAATTGGCTGAAAAATTAATGATTAATTGTTAAAAAAAAAAATTCAATGCCACAACTAGAAGATAGTTCAGGTGAAGGACAAAATTATAACATTTTGGTAACTAGAAGAATTAAATCATTCAAAATTAAAATGAAAAGACTAAATTATTCATTCAGACAAAATAAAAAGACTAAAATTATAATTAAGTTTAAATATTACAGGAATCTCATACTTTTTTTTAATAAACAAAAGCATAAGCCCTTAAAAAAATTAACTGAATTTAATCANTTCTTTTAAATTTTTTTTATATATACATTTTTTTTTTAGATATTTTGGAAGAAAGGAGATGAGAAACTTTCAAAGCTCAATCCTTATTGTCCATTTAAAATAGTCTCCACCATCCATTAATGAGGAGAGTTAATATAAATAGATAAAGCTTCTCATTTGGCACGCTAACTAATATCATGTATTGTTTAGGACAAATTCTATATAAAGTACAAAAATATTAATTTTTTATGCATGTATATATGTTGCCCCCATTACATAAGATTTTTAAATTCGCCTTTGGCCATATGAATAAATTACTCTATGATAGAGAGCAAATAGATACTAGATTAAAAAGTAAAAGTTCCCAAAGGAAGGAAGGGTAAAAGGGTATAGAAATTTGAACAAAGTTCCTTTTTTTTTTCATAATCCATAAAATTGTGAAAACAATAAAATGTTCTGATTTGAATAGAGAGAGAGAGAAAGAGAAAGAATAATTCAGCACCTAAAACCCACTTGAATTCAGCTTCGAATAGAGCCCTTCTTTTACGCCTTGAATTTCTTGCTGCAACTAAGGTCTCTGAGCGTGAAAAGGGCGAGACTTGCCGCTTCTCCCCAGCCTTCAAGGGTCAAGTTTTAGGGCAGATGAAATAGAGGAGGCATGGTTAGGAGAAAACGCAGTGTTTTAGTGAGGTATGTATTGGTTTTTTGCTGTTTAGCATATGAAAAGGCAGAATAATAATTTATCCCTTAACTTTACATGCGATTTCAATTTCGTCCCAAAACTTTCCAAATCACTCCATTGTTTTCCTAAGCCCTAACTCCATCACAACTAATAGAATTGGTACATGGCAAATTATATGGACAAAATTGAACATGTGGAATAGAAATCAGCTATATAGGATAAAAATGATCTCTGCTATATAAGTAAAATATCATTGTTAACTCTTCTTCTTTTTGTATCTCTCAAAACAATATGGATTTTTTTCTTAATTTTAGGTGCATTTACTCTTAATTCATCATAAATAAGATATTATATTTAAATTAGAGATTAATTAGATCACATGACTAGTATATAGCATTTTCATTCATTGACTATATGTCAAATGGAAGAAAGTTTTTTCTACACATACTATAAAGTTTAGGAGATTCTATGCATATATTTGAACCCAAGAGAGTTTTTTGTACACGGGCCAGTGCCATACATTTTACCTTTACTTTTTCGGAACATATTGTTTTCGAGCCTAACCAAATGTACTCAAAAAATATCCAATGACCATAATGAAAGAGTTGCCAGCAAACACAGCTGGTTTTGTTCTTTCATTCTCATTCTTAGATGTAAGACTACAAATAAAATGCAATATTTCTTAATTTCTATAGGATTCAGAGCTCAATATATCTCTCGTTGACTCCCTTTTCTCTTTGTTTAGTTCTGAAGTTGCCTTTGTGCTTCGACTCACAAGTTTATGTCCAACTCTATAGGAATTCATTGTCTCCAATTATGGTTTTGCTTTCCATTAAACTCTGAACTACATTTACTTTATCAATTTGCATTTAATTTTCAACTCATTCTGAGGGAAACCAATTTGGTACTCAATTTTAGAAATTAATTTGCAATTGAGAAACTAAGGATTGGAGCAACTGATCCACTTCTTTGTTGAACTAATTGAGATGAGATACGCATTTTATTTGAAGCTTTTTGTCATTCTTTTCTTTAAGCACAAAAGCATATAAGTGCATAGTTTCATTTGTTGTGAGGGATTTACCAATTATTGTTTCCGTCCCGAACATGGATTAATTTCATACCAAAAAGATATAAGGATACTTTGTTTGTAAACCGAAAAAAAACATGTACATAAATACATATTCTCTCTCTCTCTCTTTCAACGGAACTTGTCTAGATACAATCTTATCAATACTCATATTTTCTTACTTGCTTGTTGATAAGTATGTTCTTCCTTTTAGCCTTTTGTGGTTTGGTTGAGGACATCATTGGTGGTTGAAGGAAAACCCCTGTTCCTCCCAAGTTGGCTGGAGGTCTTCTTTGGACAACTTGTGCCCAAGTATATGCTTGTTATATGGGCAAAACTTCTCCTGATTTCTCCAAACCCTACAATAAGATATTAAACCAATTTTTATACATGCCAAACAAATGTGTGATATATATGTAGAGGTAAAAGTGGGTTGAAAATGAAGATTTAAAGAATTATTAGTAAACTTTTCATTTATTTCTTTCTCTTAAATTTTGATTCCTATACATGAATTAATTTACCAAACTTTCATCAAAGGAAACCATAAGAAGGAAGAATTCAACCAAAATGAACCAAAAGAGCTAATGCCTCATGTCAATTTTAGTATGCATAGTCGAAATTGAACATAGGTGACGATTGAAAAACAAAATAAAAACCTTATACACAAGCAAGACATGAGCATTGGTAGGGTTGCAAGTGCGACTAGAGGTCTGTTTGGGAGTTCTTTTGTTGGGGAAAGGATAGGGGATGAGAAGAAAGGGAGGGAAAGGAATGGAAGGGAAAGTGAGAGGTTTTCCTCTCTTTTGTTTGGATGATTAAAATGAGTAAAAGGAGAGGAAAGAAAAAAAAAATTTTATTGTAAAGTATTTTAACTAATTTATCATTTATTATTAAACTAGACATATTTAATATAAAATTAAATAATATAATATACTTCTTTCTTTTTCTCTCTTGTATCTCTTATATTTCTTTCTCTCTCTCTCTCTCTCTAAAGTAATCAATTAATTTACTATTTTTGGGAAATTTTGACATTCTTGACCTCAATTTGAAGCTTTTGTAGTCTCAATTTCATTGGTTCTTACCGCTAAGCATTGGATTGAACGGCAAGGGACGGTTTCCATGGAAGAAGATGGAGCCTCTCTGCATGCACAATCGACCCAGAGAGATTGACCACCAAGATCAAGCACAAGGGTCGTAGGTGAAAGTGGGTGCCATAGGAAAGCATGGTCAAGTACTGGGAGGTTGAATCGTCTTTATTGACAGGGAGAACCAAAGAGCAGGTTTGACCAAGAGAGACCTTACAAAAAAAGAAGAGACATCATGGGTAAAACAATAAATTAATTCCTTACCTCTCCAAACCCCTCAATTTGGGGGGTTGAAATTTGTGGATGGAAAGGAAAAGGGAGTGCGGGGGTCAAAGTTCAACCCCTGTCTTCCCTCCCCTTTCAAACTAAAACTCCCAAACAAGGGAGTGAATTCTCTCATTCCTTTCCTTTTCCCCAAAATCAACTCCCAAACAAACCCTAAGAGATCGGTTGCTCCTTCTTTCATGATGTATCTCTTCACAAAAGACTTCTTCAAATACATTTGATGGTAGCAAAAACTTGGCATCCTCCATTGTCAAAGCAATCTCTTTCACAAAAGCCATACCAGAGAAATTAAGGTAAGGCTTAGGTGAGTTACGAATGTGTGACTATATATAAAAAAAGCTAATGTAACTACTTAAAATTTTAAATTATTAAAGGAGAAAATCCTAAAATGTCATGTAAAAACCCAAAGAATAATTAATTTTTTTTATTAATTTTGGTGCTAGGTGAATTAAATCAATAATAAATTTGTGTTAATTAAAAGACGACAAAATTCAATTAAAGGTATTTTGACTTTCTAAATTCTAGCCAAAATCTGGTGAGATGAAAAATAGTTTTTAATCTAGTATTGAATGCTTAGTATTACTTCCATTAAAAATAAGTTATATGAACTTTTTTTTATAGCTTAAATGTGATAATCCTCAATTATCTAACGTAGTTGTAGTTAAATTGTACCAGAGAAAGTCATAGGCAATGATGTTGCTAACAAAGGCATTGTAATCAGCAGTAAAGGAAATGTGTTGAATAGCTTTTTGTTTAAAAAAAATAAAATTTGTCTGACTAAATCTTTTAATTATTACATTGTGCAACTGACTTTCCTACATCTCCAAATGGCAGTCAAGTGTTGACTAATGCTAATGTTTCCTATAATAGATGGTTAATATTTTAGAAAATACTTGAGTTATTCAACAAATTAAAGCCCTTTGATCTCATAAACTGATGATCAGCATCTTTATGAATGATTTATTTCAATATATTTATGCTTCCCAAATGTCTTTCTCGTGAGAGCATAGTGCTGGGGAATATAGTGATTTATATCCATATTTGCTAAGCGGAGTTGATATGCTAGATATTGAAGATTTGCATTTTGGCTAACTTCCAGCAGATCAAAGGTTTTATTCACTATATTATTGATATTGATTTTTTTTGGGTTAAAATTAAGTGATAGTTTCCTGATTCACATCTATTACCCATTTGTGTGCAGATGTTATGTGATAGGAAGCTGGCCAAACTCACTTTCTTTTGAAAAGGTAGACTTTTCTGACATGTATAAGAACTGAGACAAATGATACTGTTGTTAATGCTATGATTTGTCAATAATAGAATGAACGACTATAGGCATTTGGAGAAAAAGCAACGGCTGCTACCTTTTGTTTCAGATTCTCTGAGAACTTGTATATGAAAATGGAATGCCCGTTTATTTTTTGAATGTAGTGAGGGAATAAATGTTATTTATGTCATATCGCTATTGTATATTCCTTTCCTTGATTTTCTGCTATCTGTCCTCTTATTCCTTTGCATTGTAATTTTAATTCAATTAGTATTTGCATGGTTGAATCACTCTGTATCACTACATAAATTACAATAAATTGCATGGCTTAATCATATGATAGAGCATGGGGAACACTGAGAAATTACTATAAGTTATTGGAGATTTTATTTAGCTTCTCAATATAATGTATCCAAGTTTTATATGTAAACAATAAAATGATTTTAAGGACTAACATGATTTTTTACTTTATTATTTTTTATTTTCTAAAGTGCACTTCATAGTATATAAATTTCTTTAATAAAAGGGGAAATAATCTTGATTAGCTATCCATTGCTTTAACCAAATTGTAAAAGGAAAATAAATCAATGGATTTTCTCTACTGTGTAATAAAGCTTTGCTATCAAGTAACGGATTCCATTGTTGTCAAGATATTAGTTTCCACATTATAAGCATGAGGCATGATTTTAGGCATAAATAGAGAGATATTTACCTTGGTACATATCTCCACATTAACTACAATTAATTTTAGACAGTTATTATTTAGACTAGTCAATAGGCTTATTTTTTTCCCTTGATTCTTTTTCATTTACGTGTGTCATGGCTGAATAAGTGCCAATAACTTATATATAAGCTGAGCTTGTACTAGCTACCTCGCACAGAAAACACTTTTGATCATCTGCTTGCTCTTCCTAAAGGATTCAAAGAAATGGAGAAATCTTAAAGTTGGTTTTGGTGCTTGCCCGTCTCATTGTCACATCTTGTATGCTCTCTAATTCTCTTTCTATATGCATTACTTTATAATATTAAGCTATTAGCTCCACATTTTGAGGTGGAAATGAGAGGTTCAAATCATGAGTATCGTATAACTTGGGTTAACTTTTGTGTTGTAGATTTGCAAGTGCATGGAAACTGAAGCGAGGAATGTAGTGACGCTTCGCTGCAACACCCCCTGACTGTGAAATGCGTTTTCCAAGTTGCAAGGGTCACAGCAAGTGTGACAATCACGTCTGCATATGTGGGCAACAGCAACCAGAAACATCATCAGCCAAAGTGTATCATGAGGCACCAAAGGAAACTGCAGGAAATTGAGATACAAGAGTCTATATATCGTATAAAATAGAAAGAGGATTGTCAATGTTGATCTTTGTTATTATTTGAAGAAAATATAATGATGTCTTCTTTTATACATTCCTTTTGTATTTCCAACCTTTATTATTATTATTATGAGTAAAACCCATGTTTGGTCCTCGAAAGATAGGTTCGGTGACAGTTTAGTCCCCCAAAGAATTTTACCGACACTTTAGTCCCCTAAAGATGGTTCCGTCAGCCATTTTAGTCCTCCGCTTGTGCCCGTGAAGTGAACTTAACAGAAAAGGCCACGTGGCCCGTTAACTGGTGATGTGTCCGTCAAATGCTGAGGTGGAACGCTTAAGTGGCAAATGGTGGGGCTGATGACTGGGATGAAGCTCAACGACGTCGTTTTGAAGCTTCTGGTAAACACCCAAACGGCGTCGTTTTCGCAGGAGACCTGAGCACTTCATTACCTTTACCCAAACGGCGTCGTCTCATCGAGAGCCCTTCTTCATCAAACACATTGTCAGAAAATGAGAAAGCACTTGGCCGGAATTTGAACCCTAACCCCTTGTTCATCGCGAATTCTTCCATTGTTGTAACTGAGCAAGACCATTAGCGAAGGAAAATTCTTGCATTCCTGGAAGATTTCCCCAAATTGACAGCATCTCCGTAGCCCCCGAAGTCGCCATTGACGCAGTGCGATTGTTGTAACAGTTGCGACTTTCGGTGTCACTGTACACATTTCGATTCGTTGGAACTCAGTGGTGGTGGAATCGCCTAAGCCCTATCTTGTAACCCAAAGCCCCAATATCGATCGAAGTTCCTTTCTCTCTCAGGTGTGTTCTTGTTCATAGAATTTTTTGTTTACGGACATATACATACTTCGGTTTGGTTGACTTCTGTGTCATATTTTTGTCTTTCCTCTCGACAATGGGTAGTTTTCCTTACATATGAGTGATTTAATCTTGGTGTACTTATATTGTGTTCCTGATTGTGTGGTTGTGTACCAAACTTGTATTGTGGTCCAGGGGTTTTAATTTCTGATTCGAAAGTGGTGCATATTCTATTTTATTGTCGGGTCTTTGTCTTGGTGGTCCACATGTTGTTGGTTT
>QAOA01008282.1:0-31998 GCA_003255065.1 Cercis canadensis | reverse complement strand
TTTTTTTTTTTTTTTTTTTTTTTATATATATATTTAGTTTGTATTCTTGGTTTCCTATAGGTAAAGAACAACATTTTTTTAATAAAATTTTTTTTGAGCTATTCATCCGACCACATGATTGTTTATATGGTTGTCTTTCTATTTAAGTTGATGTGTCAAAATATAAAGGTACCAATAATTTTCAAAGAAGCTGCCAATGGCTGAGTTTAATGGCATATCCTTTGATCATTGAAATGAGAGTCGATGGTTTTATTCCTGTTGTGTATATACCTTCCCTTTTCCCTAAGGCTTTGTGCTCCCTTTTAACTTAAAAAAGTTGTAAAAATCTGTGTTCAATTTTTCCATTCACTTTGATGAAGTTTATTTCTTGTCTCTAAAATATATATATAAGACTACAAAGTTAGTAATGAGCATTACATGACAATGTTGGCAGCTATTTGCCTGCAAGTTGACGAGAGTTGAACATACACATGCTAAAACGATGGAGTTTGTTTGGACTTGTTTTGTGGTTCCTTTTATTAAAGATATTGAATCTTCCAAGAATTGTTTGTATTTGGTAATGATCATCTTGAATTGATTGCCGTAAGAGCAAATTTTAATGACACTCAAGTAGTCAAGTTGATAACCAATAATTTTATGACTTACAGTGCACAAATCAATGGGCTGGCATGGGTTTGTTTGGTTTTGGTTTTGATTATTTCCTTAAGTAATTCATTATTTTTGGCCTTGAATAGGAATAATTTATGAATATGCTATATGTGACATCTACTTCTTTGCAAAAATTTCTCATTTGGAATCTATATTTGTTGTTTCGTTGTTTTAAAAAGGAAATCCTCACATGAAGTGTAGAACAGGAGAATGTTAATAGTATGCTGCGTAGCTTAGAATGATTGGATTAAACTTGTCAATAAGCTATGTAGCTTTATTCCTATATACAACTAAATTAGTGTTTATAGTACATTTGTTACTCCCTTGTTGTATTAAGTCATTGCTGTTTTTTTTTTTAGAATGGACCGTTATGTCACCCTCGTTATGCACCATGCTGGAAAATTTGTACGTCATCCAACGCTTACCTACGTCGATGGGGAAGAGGATGCATGGGATTGGGTAGACATTGACAAAGTCTCCATTCCAACAATCACCCAGCTATTTTGTGAGCATGGGTATCACTGTTTCACAAGTTGTTGGTACTTGGTGCTTGGGTTAGATCTTGAAGATGGGCTAAGACCCCTAAATGGTGACATGGACGTTATAGGCATGTATGGTGATGTTGAAGGAGTGGACGAGATAGAGTTATATTTCAAGCACCCTGTCATTGAACATCCTGAAGTTGTTGAGCCAATTCTGAGTTTACCTTATCATACACAAGGGACCAGTATATGGGAAGATGTGGGGAACAATAACAGTGACACTGAGACAATAGGGCAGGATGTGTGTGCAGAGTCAGGGGGGCCAAACAGTGACGGTGATACACAAATGCAGCAAACTGATGAAGATGATGATTACCTATCATATTTGAGCAGAGATGTGAGACAGGAGGAGACGTACGGCAATCCCCATGATGCTGCTGACCAGAGGGTAGTAAGCGGTGATGAGGAGCCTAATAGGACAGATCATGAACGTGGTAGTGAGGACCAAAACCCAAGCGACAATGAATCCGATGACTCGGATGAGGATCAGGAATCCAGCGATGCATATTTGTATTACAGCGATGAGGAAGAACAGCCCCCATACAAAGCACCCCCCATCGTTGATAGCTCGGATGAGGAACATGTGCAGCAAGAAGTTGAGGGGGTTCACAAAACACCCATTTTCGGAGCGGGGACAAGTGGAAACGTTGGCCATGCAACAAAAGTCAGTGGAAAAAAAAAACAGAGATCCCCACCACATATTTATGTGAACCCCTTTGATGGGCAGGGGTACGAAACGGAGGATGTACACACTCCGGACAGCTCTGAAACTGAGGGTGGTAACTCTCAAGAAGCTGAAGTTTTTCCACAGTATAATCCTAATTCTGAGTTCGGGCAGGTGAACCTTGAGCTTGGAATGGAATTTCCAACCTTGCAGGCCTTCAAGGAAGCAGTCAAAGATTATACAATTCACCTGGGTAGGCCTGTTGTGTGGGTGAAAAACAACAAGAAAAGGGCAAAGGCCAGATGCATAGATGGCTGCATGTGGGAGATTTTCTGCTCCTTCAGCAATGTCACGTATAGCTTCCAGGTGAAGAAGTTCATCAAGACACACACCTGCAGCAGAAAAATATCAAACAGGCAAGCAAACTCAAGGTGGCTCGCCCATAAGCTTCTAGAAGAAGTTAGGGGTTTTCCAAACATGGAGTGTGTTGATGCTCAGAACTTAGTGAAGCGAAAGTATAATGTTAATGTTAATGACAGAACGATATTTAGGGCACTGAGAAAAGCAAGGAAAATGGTGGAGGGTACGGAGGCAGAACAATATGCTGCTCTATGGGATTACTGTGATGAAATAAAACGAGTGGATCCTCGGGGGACTGTGCAATTGGCTGTTGATAGACCCCAAGGTGCTATAGTACCAAACTTTGACAGACTATACATATGTCTGGACGCTTGCAAGGAGGGTTTCAAAGCTGCATGTAGACCTTTAATAGGTCTAGATGGCTGCTTCCTTAAGGGTTACTATGGTGGTATATTGCTGGCTGCTGTTGCTCAAGATGGGAACAACTCGTTCTATCCAATAGCTTATGCTGTTGTAGATCTTGAGACAAAGGATACCTGGAGGTGGCTTTTGACAAGATTGCTTGAGGACTTGGGCAATGCAACGGAACACGGCTGGAACTTCATTTCGGATCAGCAGAAGGTAACCCTCTATCTAATTCCTTTGTAGCTAATATATATTCTATAATACCCTACATCCATCTTCACAGGTTAACAATTATTTTTTTTTTCAAAATTGCTATAGGGTTTGGAGCCAGCACTTGCCGAGTTGTGTCCAACAGCTCCTCACAGGTCATGTGCAATGCACATTTGGAAGAACTTTTGCAAGACTTGGAAAAGCAAGGAGCTCAGATCAAGGGTGTTCTTGGCAGCAAAGTCAAGTACCATGCAAGAGTTTATAGGCATATGGCTCATATCAGGATGGTTGACGACGATGCCTATAAATGGTTGATGAGAAATGCTCCTGCTAGATGGGTTAAAGGAGCGTTCAGCACTTACAGCAAGAACCAGGCCATCACTAGCAACATGTGCGAGCAGTTCAACAAAGAGATCAGAAAATTCCGTTCCAAACCCATTCTGACTATGCTTGAGGAAATCAGGTGTTATATTATGAGAAAGAGAGGGGAGATGCTTTTGAGGATCAGAAAATACAAGAGCCAGCTTGTGCCAATGGCGGTAGACTATCTTGAAACCGAGAAGAAACGAAGCAGCGAGTGGTGTCCATTGTGGGCTGGAGACCCTGCTGGGCATAAATATGAAGTCAGCAGGGGACCCACTGACAAGGTTGTAGTCGATTTGTCAGCTCGTACATGCTCATGCAGAACTTGGGATCTCACAGGTATACCGTGCAGACATGCTAGTGCAGCATTCGCATCCAACAATGAGGACCCAGACAATGCAGTTAATGCTTTCTACCTAACAAGCACATGGGTTAAGGCTTATGAGCCATTTATAGAGCCACTGGCAGGACAAGATTATTGGAAGAAGACAAACTTGGGGGATATTAATCCTTCTCCTTTCAAGAGACCAGCGGGTAGGCCGAAGAAGAATCGAAGCAAAATCAATGACGTACCGCAAGATTCGAGTAGGCTGAAAAGGAAATATGGAGCCATTAAATGCTCCAAGTGTGGTGGGACAGGGCACAACACGAGGACTTGCAAGGGAGCACAACCACGGAAGCGAGGGAAGAAGAGCAAGAGCCCAGCCACCCAGCCACATCAACAGGGACAGCTTCCAGTCAGTCAACCATTAGATTCGCAAGCCCCACCACTTGCCCAAGAATCGGAAGCAGAATTACCACAAAGGAAGAAGAAGAAATCTCAGAGTAACTCTAAACATGTAAGTTTAAAGACATCTAATTTGTTATTATTTATGCTATGAGCTGCTTGTATGTATTCCATTTTATTTTCCGTCTCTTATGAATTTACTTGCATTTCTTGATAGGGATCAAGACAACATAACAGGGTTGTAGCCAACAAAGAGACTGTGACGCCAGACACCATTCAAGCAGCAACCAGGGCTACTAGGAATAGGTTTTCAGAGTACCTTTCTGCTCAACCTTCAAGGAAGGGGAAAGAGAAACTGTTGACTGACGTGTGATTTCATGAGTTGAAGCAGTGTGCAGCCAGTGGTGTTTTTGTTTTTGGCCAATTCTGTTTTTTTTTTTTTTGCACTGTTATTGCTGCTGTTTTGTGCTGTTGTTGTAACAGCTGTGAAGTTGTAATCATTGACACTGTCACAATTGCAGTAACATTGTCAATTATTATTGTACACCCATTTTGTGTTCTCTTTGTTGGATGCCCTTTGAACTCTGTTATCAGGGCAGCTATGTTGATATGTTGTTAATCCAAACTATGTTGTCTGCATTTGTAATTATTATATACCCCAGGAAATCGCTTGGTTTTTGGCCAATTCTGTTTTTTTTTTTTTTGCACTGTTATTGCTGCTGTTTTGTGCTGTTGTTGTAACAGCTGTGAAGTTGTAATCATTGACACTGTCACAATTGCAGTAACATTGTCAATTATTATTGTACACCCATTTTGTGTTCTCTTTGTTGGATGCCCTTTGAACTCTGTTATCAGGGCAGCTATGTTGATATGTTGTTAATCCAAACTATGTTGTCTGCATTTGTAATTATTATATACCCCAGGAAATCGCTTGGTTTTTGGCCAATTCTGTTTTTTTTTTTTTTGCACTGTTATTGCTGCTGTTTTGTGCTGTTGTTGTAACAGCTGTGAAGTTGTAATCATTGACACTGTCACAATTGCAGTAACATTGTCAATTATTATTGTACACCCATTTTGTGTTCTCTTTGTTGGATGCCCTTTGAACTCTGTTATCAGGGCAGCTATGTTGATATGTTGTTAATCCAAACTATGTTGTCTGCATTTGTAATTATTATATACCCCAGGAAATCGCTTGGTTTTTGGCCAATTCTGTTTTTTTTTTTTTTGCACTGTTATTGCTGCTGTTTTGTGCTGTTGTTGTAACAGCTGTGAAGTTGTAATCATTGACACTGTCACAATTGCAGTAACATTGTCAATTATTATTGTACACCCATTTTGTGGTCTCTTTGTTGGATGCCCTTTGAACTCTGTTATCAGGGCAGCCATGTTGATATGTTGTTAATCCAAACTCTGTTGTCTGCATTTGTAATGATTATATACCCCAGGAAATCGCTTGGACATTTACGTTTATCCATTTTGACTACTTCTGTGTCCTCCCCATTGTGCTTATGAGTGATAAAAGTTGTTACAGGGTTGATTACTATTTAGGACACTTGTATTGAAATGGCTAGGGTGGTAAGCACCCATTTTGCTTTTAATTATTGTGGAAGATTTGATTTTAATTTAGGTTGTGAGCTACACTTTCGAGTACTTATAATTCTATCGACTACCTAATTGCAAAATATTTGTGGACCTTTAATTACACAACAAAACACAGGGACTTTACATAATAGGATTTACTTCCATTATATAAATGTTTAACAGGTCTCAAATTTACAAAATGGTCACTTCCATTTAGCAAGGAATAGTACAATGAACACCAAAACAATAAGCAAAGTACAAGCAATCCTCAATTTCATAACTTCACTTTGAAGACCCTTGATTATCTTCTTTTGCAACTTTAACACTCGTTTATCGTCTGTTGTGTAGGACCCTGGAGTTCTAGGAACCACCCCTTCAGAGTTATCGACCCATTGAAAAAACCCATAACACAAGTCTTCATTCTGCATATACAGAGGCAAAATTTGTTAAAGTACTAGAATGGGGAACTTGAAAATTTATACATTACCACCTAAATACTAGAATACTAGATTACACGTGTAAATTGAAATTAAATTCTACTCAAACCTTGTAACGTGGACAACGCCAAAATGGACGATTTGGGTTCTCCTTTGTCTTTGAAATAAGCATTATCACCTTCTTGTTACAACCGCATACATTAGGGGTACTATAGTCAGATGTGGCATATCCACTCCTTTTGAAGTTTGATCCACTAGAGCTACCTTGTTGGACATGTTGTCCATGGATTGGCGGCGCTAATGGTTCACCATCAATCATCACACCACGTCGTTTAGGGACTACTTCATCCTCAATGATCATTTTTAGCAATAACTTTCACGTCAAACTACCACCAAAATAACCTGTTAAAAATATATGCTAGACCTATTACACCATAAAAAAGGTATACGAATCTAATTGAAATTGTCTACCTATTTGTATACCAAGCTAATTCAAATGAGTACAAAAACAATTTATTGCAAAACCTTTGACAAGTGATGAAATAAAATTCAGGTTGATACGTCGGGCACACAATCAAGGAAATATTTGAAATAGTTTCATATACCGCAACAACTACCTTGGCACCAAATCAAACCCCCAATTAAATTAACAAATTAATGAGCAATTTCAAGTAAAATTTGATATCACACTGGCCTAAAAATAATATGTGCCTTAACACAAGTGCACCACTTCTACCAAGATAAGCCTTCTGCTAAGCTATCGTATTAAAAATCCCAAGTCAAATTTCCAATATGAAGGCTATCATGTTTATTGCATTTGTAAGGTAAACTACCAATTGCATTTGTAATGCAACACATAACCAACAGAGTGTTAGTATTACTTTCTCTCCCACAAATATTACTATGAACAAAACCCAACATGCATTCAAAAAACCAGGTTAAGTAAATATAGGGGCTTACGGTTCCAATTTCGCAGGACAAGATACCCAGCAACAACGATTCACAACAAATGTCAATGGGTATAGTCAGACAGAAGGGGAAATCGCAACTACTACACAACTTACTGCCGATTTGGGGGTTGCAATTGCTCTCTGTCAATTTGGGGCAATCTTCAACAAAAATCCGGCGACAAATGGTTGGTCACTCCACTGTGCAAACTGGTCCGACTTCGGAGTTGCTGGGTATCTCCACGAAATTGACGATATGAAGATATGCGGAGTTGCTGGTTCGAAGACACCAGATTTGGGTTCAATTTCGGACGTCCTAAGTTACGTGGGGGAAATCGCCTGGGTTCGATTTCAGACTTCACAAGCACCTGGGTTTCATTGTTGTTTTGCTGAAGAAGGATGAGATGAAAGCTACAAATTGCTGAAGAAGGACGCCATTTCGGACTTCGGGTTCAATGTTCAAGCAACTGGTTTGGGTGTGGGTGTTTACCAGAAGCTTCAATGTTTCAGAATTATGTTTGAGGAAGAAGGACTCGATGGGTGGTTTGGGTGTTTACCAGAAGCTTCAAAACGACGTCGTTGAGCTTCATCCCAGTCATCAGCCCCACCATTTGCCACTTAAGCGTTCCACCTCAGCATTTGACAGACACATCACCAGTTAACGGGCCACGTGGCCTTTTCTGTTAAGTTCACTTCACGGGCACAAGCGGAGGACTAAAATGGCTGACGAAACCATCTTTGGGGGACTAAAGCGTCGGTAAAATTCTTTGGGGGACTAAACTGTTACCAAACCTATCTTTCGAGGACCAAACAGGGGTTTTACTCTATTATTATTATATATATATACAAGTTTAAGATGAGAGAAGACTACTTCATTTCAAGGACAAAACATGTTACAAGTTTTACAGTACAAAACCTTTTTGAATAGTCTTATTTCCTAAAATAAGTTAATTAATCTTATTTGTTTTATTCCACTAATCACTCACCTATCAAGCATATCCCCATTATGCAAATCAACAGCAAGTGAAGGAAAAAAAAAAAGTTGCCTAAGAGCGAGTAATGCCTATATAAAATCTATATTTCCATGCCAAATATGAGACAAATTAGCATAGTGTTTAAATAGGGAACTATATATCGGTTTTTTTTTAGCCTTATATCAATATTTTTAATTTGATTGGTTTGATTAGGATAGTATTTATGCTGATTCGGATTTTAATTTGATTGGTTTAGTTTTGATTCCTTATTTAAGGAAGGCAATAATCACAATAAATTTAAGTATTTTAATTTTTTAATTATTACAATTAATGTTTTAGCTTGTTTTTCATTATTTATTATTTTTAAAAAAATTCATATTAATTGTTACTATTAAGGAAGCTTATAATCACAATGAATTTCATTTAATAATTCTAATTTTTTTATTTCATTGTCTTTCATGATTAATATTTTCAATTAATTCAATTCAGAAAACACAATTAAGGAATTGTATTGATTACAAAAACTTTTTTTTTCAATTTTTCAACTTTTTAGTGCATAATCACACCCATTTTGCATTTTTAATTAATTTTAATTTCTAGATCTCATTGTGATTGCAATTACTACAATTTATTACATATGAATTTAAATTTTTGACATAGGCCATATGTTATAACTTTGTGACACTTGACACTTGCAAATGAAGCATTTTGCCATCCCTAAATCATATCATGGTAGTTTACCTGATGGCTATATATCGAGTTAGCAGATAATCTATTATTACGTTTATGATAAAAACATGAATGATAAAAAATTTAATCAGAGATCACGATCTCCAAATGATGCAGTTTTGATACCTTAACAAAAATAACAGAAGTTCTGGTCTTCAATAGGTCTCCTTCAGCTAATAGAGTTGCAGATCATTTGGCAAGGCTTTCTCATGACATGGAAGTGGGTATGAAACTATGAATGAGCTCAGAAGACTCCTCCAAGAAGATATTCGAGGAATCTCGTATCCCCAGATGATTTCTTACTAGTTTTGGGGCCTAATGTAGGTTCATTTTTTCGATTAATCATATGACTTGGTTTTCGTTTTAATCATAATGTTGTTCTCTCATTTATCGTTGACTATTTTAGCTCATCGATAACTTTCGCAAATTGATTGTAATGAATGTAGTTAGATAACAGAGAATGAATTGATGAAAATTTTGACTTTAAAATAGAGAAACTAACTAGCTTAGGATATTTTAGGAGATCAAAATTTAGAGTAGTTGTTAGAGAGTGTGAATATAGACATTTGAGAGTGTAAAATGAGAAAATTCATTCACATTTTTCTTAAAGAAATTTGTGGAGCTAACCAATTTCCTTGAACACTCCTTTATTCTCCATTTGGTCCCAGTAAATGGTTTTCATCACTGTTCATTCTTCAAGGTTAAAAAATTGGCTTACAATCCTAGGTAGAAACTTGGAATTGCACTATGGATTTCTTATTGAATTGGGTTTAAGGACGCATACAATTGTTTTTATTCACACTTCCCTCCAACTTTTTTTTTTTTCATCTCGTTTGCACTGTCTCTAATTACTATTAATCATACTGAAAGTGGGACTTTGAAAGAGATCTTGATCGTGCTAGCATTTTTGTTGGATTCCAGGTAGACAAGAAGAACGAATAGCTCCTTTTGTTTCTCTGAGTAATCCCAGTAGAATTTGCATTAGAATCAAGAACTATAGGCCCTTTTGGGTGTCCTTGTTATAGATGCAAAACATAGGGCTTCAGAGAAGAATGGATTCCTTGGTTTAGAAGTTTATTATTATTCTTATACGCAATGTGCAAGCACAAGTGACAAGCCCCAACGCACTGCAGAACATCTCTCTTTCATTTTCTGGAATTAATAGCTGTTAGTGTTTGTGACTTGCGTTAGCCTTAGATACATCGTTAGTGAGAATTTGAAAAATATCTTAGGTGCGATGTGTGATAGGAGTTGCAGGAACAGATTGTTAATGCATATAAAAGAGAGCGTAATGTGCTGAGGAAAGGGGAGGGGAGCCACCATAAAATTAGGATCTTTGTTATCAAATACTCTAATTCTTATGACCAGAAAGAGTATCATTAAACTCACATATCATTAGCTAATCATCTTTTTAATTGTTAAATTGATTTGCATAGAAGAGTTTGTCATGTTAAATTTGTAAGTACTACTACCTATTCAACTAATGTAGATAAATCTGTTTATATTTTTTATAGTGACTCAGTAATTTAGATAACTCAGAGAAAGCTACCTAGATATGCATAATTGAAATGGTAAGAGTAGTAAAAATTATTTTTCTTAAATATTTTTTTTTTCTCTTTTTTGTGATGTATTTTTGTTTTCAATTTTTAAATGCTCATATATGCGTGAAAGATAGTGATTTTCATCTTAAAATGAAGAAAATAATCCTTAAGTAATTTCATTATCTGCAGCCCCACTTAAAATCAAAATGATAATAATAGGTTTTAATCGAGATTATGCTCCAAAACTTCATCCCTTTATCCCACAAGAATCACTTGTGGAATTTTTTTATTTCAAGCATACCACTAATATATACATATACAGTAGAGATATATATATGGCTGCACATACAAACTAGGGCAAAGCCTATTCAAGCCATGCAAATTTATTTATGTAGGTCTGTAAACACAAACCTTATATATATAATAGATACCACTTTCACACCACACACACACTTAGTGATATCTGTAAACATACGTGCTTCCTTTTGATCATGGATGAGTTGGAGCAACAGAACCAGCTGCGCTTTGACCTTTAGGGTTGCCATGGTAAGCTTGGGACGTGGTTTTGCCATTTTTAAGCCACCCCCAAGGACCACCAAACCAAGGGCCAATCAATGGTAGAGGGAGAATCAATGGCGGAGGCAAAAGTCCCCAGAACCAATGCTGAGCTCCATACAGGTAATCGTTTTTCCCCGGCAAATTTCTCGCTGTAGCCTCAGCACCATTCAGAAATGCCATAGCAAAGAGAGCTAAAACCAGCAAACCAGAAGTGGTTTTGGCCATTTTGTGTGTTAGTAATAACTTCAATTCTATCTTCTGCTTTTTTTTCTCGATTTTGCATGGAGAGAATTGGCTCAAAGTGTCTCCAATTTATAGAACCAGCAGTGAAATTGATGGGGCCTTCAAGTTACTTGAAATGGGAATGGAATTTAAGGGGCCTTTGCGTAAGGGAATTAAATTTTCAGAGAACATTACGGTGTTAAATGTTATGGGCCATGGTTTCCTTTTGTAGTTTTGGTATTAGGTTGTTCTGATGGCATCAAGAGGAATAAGTAGAAAGCTTATTGATTATATATGTTTATGATTCGTGAAGCATGTAGCATTGTCGTTAAACTGACCTTTTCTACTGATAAAGCATTTATGGGGAGGTTGAGTGAATTGAGTTGAAGTAGAGGAAGAGAATTAATTAAAAGGAGAGAATGACAACATTTTGGGGTTGTATAGCTGTATACATTATAAATATTAAGGGTCCACTGTTGTCATAAAGCAAATTAAAGTGTTAAGAGTTCCACTTAAATTCTCGTTTAACATACAAGTACCAAAATTTATATTTCCAATGATTATGATACTTGATTTCTTATATATATATATATATTATGTTCGAATTTGGCGTAAAGTAGATGCAATTTTTATATTTGTTAATATCTACACTTATTTCTAATTCAATATTATGTGCAATTTATCTGCAATTTAGGTGGATGTAAACTTTTATGCTCAAAACTTACGTTTGAACTAATGCATATATAAGAATTTCAATTCCTTTTGCAATAATAAATTTTATTTTTCTTAAGGAAAAAAAGTGTTTGTTGCAACGAATTTGCTTTAAAATTATATTTTGGTTANAAAAAAAAAAAAAAAAAAAAAAAAAAAAAAAAAAAAAAAAAAAAAAAAAAAACCTCCTTAACAAAATCACACCCCTATGATTACAGAAGTTGCTGTTAATCTCTTAGGCCATTCTCGTAACAGAAGGAAAAGTAATAATAAGATAATGAAAGCAATATACTTTAATAGAAGGAAAGTTCCTAGCTATACAGTTAAGAAACCTCAGATGGCTCTAATAACAGTGGAAAACTAAAAGGATTCACTTAAATTACCTCCTTCACCTGTGACATCTTTCCATATCTACCACATGATTTTTTTTCGAAATTTTTTTTTGCCATGATATCTAACCTATAATTGCATATTCAAATTAAACCCTTTAGCTCAGGAGAAAAGCTCTAAATCATATTCCAGCAGCAGGGACTCTGAGCAGCATTTTCTCAAACTGATCATGGCTTACACCATTGTGGTTTATATTTTTAATATTCTTCCTCCCTTGTTGAGTTCTTTCAAGATTGAACTTTGGAGGCTCTGTTACTTACACAAATAAAGCATTAAGGCTTCAGGGAAACACTGGCAGCAATGCTGATAAGAGGTTTAATGATGAGTATAGGTAGTATCCACGAGACACAACTCAAACAGCAACGATTATTTTTGTTTTCTGGTTAGCCCCATCAGTGTTGAGGATAAATGACCTATGGTCACAACATTTCATAACTCTTTTTTGAATATAAATTCTTGTTTTGATTCCTTTTCCATTTTTTCTTTTTGAATTCTTTTTAATGCCCGGTGTAAAGAAAAAACTAGAAAAGAAAGAAGGACAAGGATGTTCTTGTTGCTTAAGGGAAAAAGGGATCCTTGGATGGAATATTCATTATTTGCAGCCCCTCTTAAAATCAAAATAGTAGAGTAGTGGGTTTAATCAAGATGCTCTAAGATTTAATCTCTCAATCTCACAAGAAACGCTAGTGAAATTTTTATTTCAAGCAGCACGCAACATTTACATAGCACAACATACATATGCATACATGATACAACATAGATGTACATGGCTGCAGTGCACATACCAAACTAGGGAGCAAACACAACAAGCCATGCAAGTTATTTATGTAGGTTTGTCAACACAAACCTTATACTCAACATAATAGATATCACTTTCACACACTATGTGATATCTATAAACACACATGTTCCAATTTAATCATGGATTAGTTGGAGCACCAGTACCAGCCCGAGCACCAACTCGGTTTTGACCTTTAAAACTGTCATGTGGAGTTTTTCCATCTTTAAGCCACCACCATGGACCAAGCCAATGATGCCATAAACCAATTGGCAAGGGCCAAACTCCCCATCCAATAGGTCCATATGGGTAACCATATATATCCGGGCTAGGTCCGTAACCGTGACCGTCTTTTCCTGGGCTCGATCCGTAGTCGTGATCATCTTTTCTTGGGCCTGGTCCATACTCGTTATCATTTTTCCCCGAGTCAGATCTATACCCGTGATTTTCTTTTCCTGAGTCAGATCCATATTCGTGATCATCTTTTCCTGAGCCTGATCCATACCCGTGATTATCTTTTCCTGAGTCAGATCCGTATTCGTTATCGTCTTTTCTCGAGCCAGATCTGTACCCGTGATCATCTCTCCGCGAGCCTGATCCATACCCATGGTCCTCTCTCCCCAAGTCTGATCCGTACCCGTGGTCCTCTGTCCCCGAGCCTGATCCGTACCCGCGATCATCTCTCCCCGGTTCAGATCCATACCCATGATCATCTCTCCCGGGTTGAGATCCGTACCCATAAACCTGTTTCTCCAGCATATATCGACCATAATTAGCCTCAGCACCAATCAGCAATACCATAGCAAAGAGAGCTAAAACCATCAATAAAGCAGTGTTTTTGGCCATGTTTAGTGTTACTTTATTTCTTGGCTTTGCATGAAGAAAATTGGCTCGAAGTTAATCTAATTTATAGAACACTCAGTGGGATTAACAATGTGACCTTTTCGTTACCTTAGATGGGAGCGGAATTAAATTTCCCATTGGTGAGGGAATTGATGATTTTGAGAGAATATTCTGTTATTAAATTTTATGGGCCATGGTTTCTTTTTATANGAATAAGTAGAAAGCTTATTGATTATATATGTTTATGATTCGTGAAGCATGTAGCATTGTCGTTAAACTGGCCTTTTCTACTGATAAAGCATTTATGGGGAGGTTGAGTGAATTGAGTTGAAGTAGAGAAAGAGAATTAATTAAAAGGAGAGAATGACAACATTTTGGGGTTGTATAGCTGTATACATTATAAATATTAAGGGTCCACTGTTGTTCTAAAGCAAATTAAAGTGTTAAGAGCTCCACACACACACACACACACACACACACACACACACATATATATATATATATATATATATATAAGAAATCAAGTATCATAATCATTGGAAATGTAAATGTTAGAGTTCGAATTTGGCGTAAAGTAGATGCAATTTTTATATTTGTTAATATCTACACTTCTTTCTAATTCAATATTATGTGCAATTATCTGCAATTTGGGTGGATGTAAACTTTTATGCTCAAAACTTACGTTTGAACTAATGCATATATATATAAGAATTTCAATTCCTTTTGCACATAATAAAATTTTATTTTTCTTAAGGAAAAAAAGTGTTTGTTGCAACGAATTTGCTTTAAAATTATATTTTGGTTACACAAAAGAACATAGTAAACAGAAAAAAATAAAATAAAATAAAACCTCCTTAACAAAAACACACCCTATGATTACAGAAGTTGCTGTTAATCTCTTAGGCCATTCTCGTAACAGAAGGAAAAGTAATAGTAAGATAATGAAAGCAATATACTTTAATAGAAGGAAAGTTCCTAGCTATACAGTTAAGAAACCTCAGATGGCTCTAAAAACAGTGGAAAACTAAAAGGATTCACTTAAATTACCTCCTTCACCTGTAACATCTTTCCATATCTACCACTTGATTTCTTTTTAAAAAAAAAATTTGCCATGATATCTAACATATAATTGCATATTCAAATTAAACCCTTTAACTCAGGAGAAAAGCTCTAAATCATATTCCAGCAGCAGGGACTCTGAGCAGCATTTTCTCAAACTGATCATGGCTTACACCATTGTGGTTTATATTTTTAATATTCTTCCTCCCTTGTTGGTTCTTTCAAGATTGAACTTTGGAGGCTGTTACTGATACAAATTAAGCATTAAGGCTTCAGGGAAACACTGGCAGCAATGCTGATAAGAGGTTTAATGATGAGTATAGGTAGTATCCACGAGACACAACTCAAACAGCAACGATTATTTTTGTTTCTGGTTAGCCCCATCAGTGTTGAGGATAAATGACCTATGGTCACAACATTTCATAACTTTTTTTTGAATATCAATTCTTGTTTTGATTCCTTTTCCATTTTTTCTTCTTTTTGAATTCTTTTTAATGCCCGGTGTAAAGAAAAAACTAGAAAAGAAAGAAGGACAAGGATGTTCTTGTTGCTTAAGGGAAAAAGGGATCCTTGGATGGAATATTCATTATTTGCAGCCCCTCTTAAAATCAAAATAGTAGAGTAGTGGGTTTAATCAAGATGCTCTAAGATTTAATCTCTCAATCTCACAAGAAACGCTAGTGAAATTTTTATTTCAAGCAGCACGCAACATTTACATAGCACAACATACATATGCATACATGATACAACATAGATGTACATGGCTGCAGTGCACATACCAAACTAGGGAGCAAACACAACAAGCCATGCAAGTTATTTATGTAGGTTTGTCAACACAAACCTTATACTCAACATAATAGATATCACTTTCACACACTAAGTGATATCTATAAACACACATGTTCCAATTTAATCATGGATTAGTTGGAACACCAGTACCACCCCCCGCACCAACTCGGTTTTGACCTTTAAAACTGCCATGTGGAGTTTTTCCATCTTTAAGCCACCACCATGGACCAAGCCAATGATGCCATAAACCAATTGGCAATGGCCAAACTCCCCATCCAATAGGTCCATACGGGTAATCATACATACCCGGGCTAGGTCCATAATCGTGACCATCTTTTCTTGGGCCCGGTCCGTACCCGTGATCATCTTTTCTTGGGCCTGGTCCGTACTCATGATCATTTTTCCCCGAGCCAGATCCATACCCATGATTTTCTTTCCCTGAGTCAGATCTGTATCCGTGATCATCTTTTCCTGAGCCTGATCCATAGCTGTGATCATCTTTCCCTAACCCAGATCCATAACCGTGATCGTCTTTTCCCGAGCTAGATCCATACCCGTGATCGTCTCTCCCTGAGCTTGATCCGTACCCATGGTCCTCTTTCCCCGAGCCTGATCCGTACCCATGATCATCTTTCCTCGAACCTGATCCGTACCCGCGGTCCTCTGTCCCCAAGCCTGATCCGTACCCTTGATCATCTCTCCCCGGTTCAGATCCATACCCATGATCGTCTCTTCCTGGTTCAGATCCATACCTATGATCATCTATCACCGGTTCAGATCCATACCCATGATCGTCTCTCCTAGGCTGAGATCCGTACCCATAAACCTTCTCCAGCATATATCGACCATAATTAGCCTCAGCACCAATCAGCAATACCATAGCAAAGAGAGCTAAAACCATCAATAAAGCAGTGTTTTTGGCCATGTTTAGTGTTACTCTATTTCTTGGCTTTGCATGAAGAAAATTGGCTCGAAGTTAGTCTAATTTATAGAACACTCAGTGGGATTAATGATGTGGCCTTTTCGTCACCTTAGATGGGAGCGGAATTAAATTTCCCATTGGTGAGGGAATTGATGATTTTTAGAGAATATTCTGTTGTTAAATTTTATGGGCCATGGTTTCTTTTTATAGTTTTGGTATTAGGTTGTTCTGATGGTCGCAGGAGGAATAAGTAGAAAGTTTATTGATTGCTTCATTGCTTACTGAATTATTTGGATCTGTTGGTCATTTATTCCATGAAACATTGCCGTAAAGAGACATTTCTTATAGATAATGATGATAATGGCATTTATGGAGTCGAGTAAATGGATATAGAAGACAGATGACATTGCCAGTAGGGCTTATTCCAGTTCTAAAGGAGAGTTAGAACTCAGAAGAGAGAAAGAGAAAAGATATGATTTTATGCTTGTAAATTTTCAAAGTCATTTAGAAATTAAACAAAGGGAGCAAACGTAGAAATTCTGACTTTCACCCATTTGAAATTTGTGAAGTGGGAGAAAAACGAAAATGAGGATTTCATTTTTGACTTTTTCTCATTTTTCTTGTATTAAATAAGTGTAAAATGATTTGACTACCAAATTATTTTCTATAAATTCTTTGCCAAAGCTTTGCTCACAACATACGATTTAAATAACATCCTTGTCAAACAAATTCAATATTGTGAATTATTCATTTATAACTAATTCCTAGAATTTTTTTCATATCATTAATTAGTACTTAGATTGAGTGGACACAGCCTAAACAATCAAACAAGTAAAAAGCTCATTAATTGCTTCACTGTGTATTGAATTAATTAGTTGGCTGGGTCAATTTATAATTTAATTACTCGGTGAAGCATTAATTGCATTGCATGATATTTAAAGAGATCCGTCATTTTCACACATTATGCTAATGTTACAGTTTATTTAATGTCTAAATATGATATAGACTAAATTACCCTTAATTAATATAAACTTTTTTAACTTTGACCAAAAACTTTTTTATATTAAATGAGGATAAATTAGTTCTTATTATATTTAAACATCAAATAATGTGTGACATTAATAAAATTGAGTATGAAAATAGCAGCTCCTTGGTTAAAATACAAATCTACACAAATATCTGGTTTTCATGGAGTTAACCCCCCTTAAATTTCTTTATTTTTAAAACTCAAATATAACTATTATTATGAAAGTGAGCATGTCACATGAAGTTAAGCACACTGTTATGAATTGATTCTACATAGTAAATTTCTTAGAGTTAGGCCATAAGTAATTTTCTTTGTGAGTCCCCTCGTGGATAACTTTCCTTTAATATAATTAAAAGTGAACTAGATGAAGTGCTTGCAAGTTTTGCAAGATTTTACAGAAAAATTATACAACTAGTATTATACTCTGAACAATTTCTTTTTAATGAATAATGTTAGTTGAATATCACATTTCCTCACAATCATACTAGTACACATTCTCTCAACGCAAAGTTGGGAGACAGTTGTGAGAGAAAGTGATAAGGAAAATATACAAAAAAAAAAAAAAAAGGAAAATACTATTTCTTACTGCCGCACTTTTTTTATGCATTTTTATAAATGTATAACTGTGCCAATATTAATACTATTGAAATCCCCTCATATTTTCAAATTTTATTTTTCATAGAGGAATGCTGTTTTGTATCGCCCATGAAACTTGGTGGAAGCAGTTTTGTCAATAGAGAAACTCATTAAAATATATTTTTCTTTTTTATTTCTTTTCTGCTGTCAAGACCTGCTGGGTAAACTTAATAGCTTGCAATTGAACTTACCAATATATCTATCATAACAAAGTAGAGAATTGACATCATGATAAAAATTTGCAAATTTAATCATCTGCAAAAAATTCTTATAGGGAAAAACAGGGTTTGGATCATGAACAAGTATGTGGACATGAATAACAGCCAGAACAAGAAGCATAAGCCAGCAGAGCACAACAATCAGATTGATAAAAACTGAGGCTGGCATGTCTAAGATCATTGTCATGTACATATCCTAATCACTAACTACAGGATTTGGAGTCTCGTTTTGACCTGAGCATGACAAAGATGACACACCAAAATCTCACTCTCTAACCCCTGGGAAGTGCATATATTCTAAGCAAAATCCTTTCAGATGAGAAAAAGACAACCCCGGAAAAGGGAAATGGAACCTAAAACAAAGACAGGTAAGCAGAATGAAGAGCAAGGTGGGGCTGACTCAATGATCCTCATCTTGCAGCTTTCTTTCTCCATTCTGTTCGTCCTCGGTTTATCTCAAGCCCCTCGCTTGACAATCTCAGTAGATGTAAAAATTGATGGCAGTTTTGTTTGCCTTCTGTTGGAATGGCTGATCCATTAGTACCTTGGAGCTCTGGAATCACCTCAGCGCCCTCGATTGGTTCCACGCTTGTCAGGGAATCAACTACGTCGTCTTGTTGGCACTCCCGCCTGTAATCCAAGGTAATACTCTGCAGTTCATGGGTATCAATGATTTCTTGGGGTATGCTCTGACAGAGTAAAACACATTTTGTCAGTTCATGATGCCAACATGAAGGCTTGCAACTAAAAGACCCATTTTGATAAATCACAAATACATTGCGATGAATGTATTAAAAAAAAATAAAAAAAATAGGGAGGTTAAATGGAGCTTTAAAAAGCATTATTTAAAACATCATCATTTACAGGAGTATGTTCATGCAATATGCTCCTGAACAATAAATTCTTCCAATTGAAGATCGTGAGAGATAGGGTCGGCCTGACAAGTTTCAAACATGGGTAGCTCACTGTAAACCTCCTCTCTAAAGGAACAAAGGAAAACCTAAATCAACTATTCAACTTGCTTGCTGTTATTTTCACCTCAGGTACATTGGCTGTTTTAACAGGCAGTCATTATATATATATATGCCAACAGTAGCAGGTCTTGTTGATTTGGATTGTCATATTCCACTACGAAGTTCTAAAGCTAAATCAACTATTCAGTATTTTGAGGATTATGGTTGCTCATATATTTATCAAATGCAAGTCCCAGCCCTAAAGGGTCAATTTGAAAAAATAACATTAGTACAAGGACAATATAAAGCTTGAAAAGGAAATATATAGAAGGTAAGTAAGTAAATAAATAAATAAAACAGACTTATCTAACAACCTCAAGCACCCATCCAATATATGTGACATTGTTAACATGCTGATTCATGTCCAGATCTGCTCTTCTAGGCTGCAGAATTCAAAAGCATAGTGAGAACTCCAGGCATATGAAATGAGATAGATGACCCAAATATATCTCTTCAATGAACTTTCTTTTTTATCCAATAAGGAAAAAGTCATACCACAAGTCCTAGTCTTGAATATTGAGCAGGATCTTCCAGTTTTGGTATTTTCTTCAAGCTATTATTATTCTCCTCAGGGATTGCTAACCTAATATCACAGAAGAAAAATAAGAAAACAGGAATGAAAGAGTCTTTGGGTTAAGCAGCAATAATCACCAATCATGGCATTGTAACACATCAAGTCAACAACTAGACAAGCAACATAAATGGAGGAACCAACACCAAATGGCCCAAAATACTTTACCCAAGCTACTTGCAATATGCTAACTTGAGATGTTTGTACTACGGACATATGCAATGCCACAAAGGTTTTCAACACCTAGTTCTTTCAGGAAATCTAGTCAAAGAGGAGGGGGAGGGTAATTCAAATTGATATGTTTAAATTTTTATTTATTAATGTAGCTTACTAGGAGGAACAGAGTTAACTACCACACGGACAACAGAATGTAGAAACTCAATTCATGGGTGATTTTCCAATATGAAGTAGCATGGGACCAATAGCTGAAAAGATAACCTGAAAACTCTCTCTNCTGAAAACTCCCTTCCTTCCTCTCTCTCTCTCTCTCTCTGTATATATATATATATATATATATATATATACGAGGGTTGGACCAATCTCCAGATTTTTATGGCATAAAAGTCACAAGAACTTGAATTGAATTAGGTGCTGAAATTGATGGGATTCTGGGATTTCAAAGACAGAGATCTCCTAATAAGATTTAGGTGCTGAGTGAGTAGCCACCTGCCAAGTACATGACATGTCCTTGAGGTCATTTTATCCTATAACAACCTCATCAATGACTCCTCACTAAGTAACTTTAATAGCTTAACTGGAAGCCTGTTTCGTTTGCCATATTATTTCAGGGAGGGAAATCTCCATTCTAACTCCAAATAAACATTGTAACACCTCATTTTGGAATGAACTTTTGGTCCCTACAACGTCAGATGCCACAATTTATTTTCTGTGAGTTTCTATTAAGCTATAGATTAAGAAGTTGACCCTTTTTGCACTGGTTAGGTGCAAAACCACAAATGTTGTTTCCCTCCTGTTTATCAAAATGTGTGTTATTATATGACACTTTCAGAGCAACTTAAAAACAAATCATCTAGCATACTTAAAAATCAACAAGTCTATATTACATAAATATGATCAACTAGGAATATTCCCATGGCAACACAAGGTAAAGAGAAGTGCCTACCTGGGCTCTCGAGGACAGTAAACCAGATACTCCTCTCGAACATCATCAGAGATTTTCTGCAGTCGTCTAGTGTCCTCATTCATCATTAACCACTTGCTGAAATAATAAAATGTAGATGGTCAGCTTTATTAAAGCATCTAAAGCACATGATTAATCTTAGAAAGTTTTGCAGGCAAAGTAAACAAGCCAAAACTCTGGACAAGCAGCGGTTTTACAGGCTGACATCAATTCACAAGGACTGGCAATCAATCCTTTTACCCTCAATTCATAAGATGCAAAACAATTACTTGTTAAAGTTTCTTGAACTGCACTAAGTCCGGTTTCCTATTATCTTTAGCTCCTAAACAATACTATTTCTAATGTGTGAAGTGTTTCTTAAAACTTCTAGCAGCTTTTTGAAGTAGGGTGGCATTTTTCTTCTCCTTTTTTTTTTTTCTTTTGGCTAATGAAAAAAAGCCATGGTGGGGCAGCCAGCCTGTGAGACCTAGCCATTACCATGGCTTGGGCCTTTCCTTAGGGGCCTAGCCATGAGTCCTACAGGCTCTCTCTCCCTCAAGGGGGTCCAACCATATTTTAGCCCACGCCCCACCAAAGGCAAGGTGGATAGAAGCAAGCGGCCAATGATAAATGGGCTTGAATCTCATTGCCCAGCTCCATATGACACTGAAGAGCCTTGCACCCGTGACTTCCTCTCCACCAAACCACTTTAGAATAAGCCTCTTACCACTTAGCCACACCATCCGGTATAGCTTAATGGCATGAATTTTTTACTCATATCTGTTGGTGTTGGTGACAAAAGAACATACTTCTAAGCTCAGTCAATATGATTGGTGCTAGACTCAAGGACATTCATCCCAAGCTACTGGCTTGGTTACTTCTTGCCCTTGGTGGGACCTGCATACAAGTGGCTACAGAGGGGAAACAGAAATTTAAGTGATAAGTTTCTTGGTCCCTCTTGATAATTGTTTGCACGTATTGCCCAGAGAGAAATATCATAACTCATTTTTTTGGATAATCCTGCATATGGAGTTCCAATGTATGGCTCATTTTAATTATTGGATAGGTTTCTTAATATTATACTTTCAGTTTCAGCACATATAGATGGTATTTAGGGGGTTCATGTCTCAAAATTAATAAAAGAATTCCAACACCCAACATATTCCGGCCTTGCAATATGATTTGTAGTAATAAACAAATAGGGAAATAATAATTAGAGTATTTAACCTTCTGAGAGCGTTAGTTCCCTTCACATAACTGAATCCCTCACTCCACATCTCCCAAAAAAGCCAAACCCTAAGTTCCTTATTAAAAAATGATTTATAACTTTCTATAAATCAGGATATAGGCATAATGCAGCCTAGTTATCAATTCGGATAAGAAAAAGACTGAATCATGGTTTTCATAGAACCTAATAGAACTTAAACTTAGCTGGCCAAAAAATTAGAATTTGGATATTCTGCTGAATCCATTATTCTATGTTTGGCTGACAAATGGTGAAAAGTTAGGTATCAGCCACTAGCATGTGAACATAACTGGGTAAATCCATATCAAACTATCTGAAAGAATGATTGGTATCTCCAATTAAGGATGATTGATACCCCAATCAAACACTAAGCACGGAATCATGAAGCTGGTTCCTCTATTGAAATAGGGAAATGTAGCCGCAAAGTTCTACCATTTTAGCATACAGATTCAATGAAGACACAGAAAGGAAAGAATCACCTAATGCATGGGATGAAAGGAGAAAAATGCAAGAGAATCTCAATAGACTAGTGCATATAATTGAACATCCAATTTCCTATAAAGGAAAAAGCTTCTAATAATACCACACCCCTCCAATTGGAAAGGGGGAAATTGCACCTCGTCGCTCTTCCAATGACTTGATTGGTGGCATAGTCTTTAAGTATAAAATCACGTCTGGTTCCAACTCTTCCTTCCCCTTGACACCATGTCTCTATTTCAACCACATCACTCCTGTTGGAACCTTTGAGTTAGATTTTTCTCACAGGGTTCTTAACATAAACTCAATATGATAAAGAATAAAACTCACCAAGCAGGGTATTTGTAGATTTCTATATGCATGCGAGCAGTCACCCATATGAGACGCAATTTTCGCATTGTAGGTGTTGTTGCAAAACCATCTGTTGAAAATCCAACACTCTGAGCATGATTACATCCAACCTCCTGTTCACAAGGCCATGGGAAATTAAAATTGATAGTTTGAAAGTTCGTAGGCCACATAAATGGGGAGAAGGGTAAAATATTTGCGACATCAGACTCAAAAGAGCTGGAACCCCAGATAAAGATTTAGAAAAATATTGCATGAAAGATGTGAATCCTAATATTTAGACTTAAAAGTATAATAGGATGAAGTTTCCACGTCACAATATCAGAGACCTGAAAAATCAGCAATGCACAAGAGAGATGGTCAAATGCAGACATTAATTGCTGAAAAGAAATTTCTTTTCCTAAATTAATGCCATTAAAGGAGTCATACAAGGTTAAGAAGGGGTAAACAAATTACCCAGGTCCTAAATTCACTACTCCTAAGAAAATACTGTCAAGGTAACACATTTAAGAACACAAGAAGAGAGAAATAATCTAAATTATCCAAAATCTTATCCTCAATACTTGGGGAATCCAGTGTAAACCAAATGTGCACAAAAGCAAATGATATAGAACCGCATGACCCAAAAACACCCAGATGTCAAAAAAGCTCATTGTTGCTCAAAAATTGAAATTTCCAATCAAACACTCAAAAATGCATGTAAAAAGGAAAACCCAGATACTGAAAAATCTACAACCCTATAATTGATGATATAAAAGGAAAATGTAGTCAATTAGAGCAAACAACCGAACTGTCTTGTCAAACTTTGTATATTTTGTACAGTTTTTTGCTCATTAAATAAATGGAATTCATTCTGTGAAGTAAATCAAGTGAAGCTAATATGAAGCAACCGAATTGCATTGCACTAGAATTGAATCAAGGGAAGCTAATATGAAAGCCATACCTGCAGAAGATTAGCAATGGTCTCAACAGTGGCTGTCTTATTAATCCCAACTTCATAGCTCCGCACAATGAACTTCTCCTTATAAGACAACCCATCTTCCGTCAAGCTCCCAAGTCGCAACCGGTCTGCCAGAGTACCCGAACCGGATTCAACCCGTTTAACTTCGGACCCAACAACAGCGAGAACCGGCGAAATTTGGGTCACCGGAGAGCAGGAAACGGCGGTGCTCCTCCGGCGAGAAAGGCAGGACCTGGGCGACCCCAAGAATCTGCATTGACCAAGTGCTTGAATTTGGTCCGACCCATTAAACGAAACCTTCAACATAGTCGATGAAAGCTTCTCTTTCTCAGTCTCTGTAGATTTTGTAGCTTACAGAGAATCTGTGTCTCTCGCTCTGTCTCTCTGTCTAAAAGGTATTGGGGATTCGTGGTCGATGGGACCGAGAGAGCTGAACAAACGAAATTGCCACTGGGAAAGGAGAAAATAACGAGGGTACCATGATCCAGCTGCTTAACCGGTGATGCGGAGACTGCAGTGTTGGATAGGGATAGCTAGGCCAAGTGGAGTAGGGTTGGGAAGACAGCGCAGGGGAGCACAGCAGCACGTGGTGGTCACAAGGACACGTGCTTATCGTGTGATAAATTCATCAAGCAAAATTTCAAATATATAAATTTGAGTTTATTATTCTTCTGTTTTTGATAGGAGAAAGAAAAAATAATTTAATTTTAAATACAAGAGATTTTTAGTTTAATGTCTTTTTTATTGTATAAAATGATTAAAATATTCATTAATATTACGTGATTATTTTATTTTATTGTGTAATAAAATGACTAAAATATTTTTGAATTATTGATTATTATCTTGTGTAAAATATATAATTATTTTATTTAATATGCAATTATTGAATATAATAATCAAGCCATACAAAAAAAAAAAGTTTAAGTGATATGTTAGTTCAATTAAAATTTAGATATATCTAGTTAATTGTATAATGTGTGTAAACATAGAGGTGGGAAACGTGCTAATTTAGCCTAGTTCGATTGGGTCACGGGCTAAAATGGGTTGAGCTAAATTGACCCTTTTTTTTATTCAGGCCAACAATTTGTTGGCCCAACCCAATCCTCTTTGGGCTGCTGGTCAAAATGGGTCAACCCATTTTTTTGATTATTTTTATTTGTAATTACGTTAAAATTTAACAAAGATTTAAGTTTTTTTCTTTAGTGATTTTAGTTAAATTATTAATGAATTTAATTAAAAAAAAACAAAATATGTATAAAGTAATAAATAAAATTAAAACAAAGAATCAAATACGTATAAAAAAAATGCATGTAAATGTAAATTTAAAACAAAGATGTCTAAGTAACTAAAAAAATTATAATAGTATATCATACTTTAAAGTTTAAAGTTAAAAACACACATATTAATGGGCCTGTTTTTATTCGGGCCAGCAAAATAAGAACCTAATCTTATTTTTTTTTGGGCCAAAACAGGTCAGCCCATCGGCCTTACTCATTTCTCCACCTCTATGTAAACATATGTCATTGTTGATATTTAATTAATACTACTATTGTTTTTATTGATGAAAATTTGATTGAAAGAGTTTATTTAAATTGTGTGGAATGATAGTTTTGGACTAAATTCATTAGAATATAGTATATATATATATATATATAGATATATTTTCATTAAAGTCAATGAATGTTATTAGCTGCAATGAAAAATTACAATAATACTTATAAATCGTCTATCAAAAACAATACTATTAACAGTATTTTAATTCTTATTAATTGAACTGACTTCCCCTGGCTAGAACATGATGCTTTGCCTAGGCATATGAATAACATTTTGTCATCTAAGCATTTTTCTGGCCACATATAGTTTTGTTATTTTAAACAAACGCAATTTGTTTCTCCATGTGCTCTGATGTTTGTTTGTTTTTAGAGAATGTTTACATATCCAATGTAAGAGGTCTAGAAAATTTGTTATCCGAAGAAAAAAATTGAGTAAATTTTAAATTTAAATATTACTATATATATATATATATATATAAGTGTACCTTTATAAATTTGCACACAACTATCATTGATTTCATCGATCATAAAAAGAGTTTAAGTTACTGGCACAAATAATCTATCTAATTACTATACATTGTTTTATGAAAAAAAAAAAAAAGAAGTTAAAGTATATTCAACAGGAGACACAGAACTTTTTGATTAAATTCATTTAAACATGACGCTTTTGCAAAGCATATGATACAAGCATTTTTCATAATCACGAGATGATATATGGAACAGCTTGACTATGGCAGTTCTGCTATTTCTTACAGTGGCAGTGTCATTTTGGTTTCAAAGACAATACACAATCTCAACCGTTTGTATTTCTGTAGCTGGTGATGTAGATTATAACGTTGGATTGTAGTGTGAAGGTGGTGATCCAGAGGGTTGGGGTTTTAGAACTTTTCGCCTCTTAAAAGTTAACCATTGTTTTCATTTGTATTTTTCTGCAAAAGTCAAAACTAACATTACTAATCTAGCATCAGCGGTTGAACGGTCACCTATTGTATCCAATAGTATTTGAGGAGGTTCAACGCTTTAATTTCTCAGTTTTTTTTAGTTCTTATAGGTTAATACTAATTCTTTGTACAAAAACTGTTTTGGGAAAAGTTTAAAAATTCTAAACTATAGACATAGACAGATTGATGTATAACCAACAAACTCTTAATTCAATTAGTAACAAATTAAATTTTATGTATGCGTCTTTGGCTGTAGTCAAGAGTTTGAGCTCTAATAAAAACATTGTTAAAAGATAAAAAAAATTATAATTATTTCAACTTTAAAACAAGATTAGTCTCATGTCTAATTAATAAAATAAAAATACTTGTGGTATTAACTAAAAAGATAACGTTACTATGTAGCCCAAACATAGAGCTTGGGGTCAACCTACTTATGTCATCCCCAAGTTTTAAATTTGCAATATCTCATGCATTTAGCTTACTTTTTCTATAAAATCTACATTTTCCCTCCAATGTTTTAATTCTATATTTTACTATATTTTAATTTTGAAAAGGAAAGAGTAAACAAAGAAAACAAAAAAAAAATAAAGAGATATTCTTGTTAAACCTTTGGTCCATAAACAATAATCTAACTTGCGACCCTTATATAAATCTAACAAGAGCAACTTTCAAGGTCTATTTCTTTGTTCTGCTTATCAGTTTTCTCAACAACCATAACTGCAGTGTCTCATGCTAACTTCATGAAATTGTTAAACAACCGATCTCTACTTTTTATGCTTGTAGCTTTTGTTTTTGGGGAAACTATATATTGCCAAAAGCTACTCATTGATGATATTTATGGACAAAGACTAATAAATCACTAATGAGTAGTTTTTAAGCAATAACTAAGAACATAGTAACCACTCCTGAGTGGCCATTTCCAATAGTTGTAAGAATTCCCATTACTGTTTCATGGTTGTGCAAATGCCAAACTGGTTTATACTCCATTCTCTTTTACATTTTGCGTCTTTTCCTTTTTCTGTGTTCAAAGATTATATTTCCTTCTTATATTAATTGTAATAAAGAATTGTTGAATTGAGCTTGCTGCATTTTATTTGATACCTGTTTTATTTCATAATTGGTGTGCTTACCATTGTTGTCTTGTTTTCAGTATTCCTCAATCCAATGAATAGTGGAGCAGATTGACAAAGATCAGATACCCTTGCAGTCCTCGAACACCACGGCGCCTTAATTGAATTTGTGCTATTCAAAAAGTTTTTTTGAATGGATTCAGTTTTGAGCAGCGTTGCAAAACTGCACGGTGCTTACTCTAACCTACATGATCAGCTTGTTGAAGCTCTCAGGTTGCTAAAATTTCCTTACAGACCAGATTTATGGATTTTGAGCCTGAATTCCTAGCTTGTTTATTTAACTAGTTCCAAACTTAAGCAAATGATCTCCTATAACATGTGAAGCATGTTGGGCAAATAATTAATTTTCAATCTTCTAAATCATTTGTGGATGCTTATGATGTGAATCTTCTCCTTTTATCACTTCCTGTTTTGTTAGAAATGAGACAAAAATGTTCCTTGTATGGTCATAACTTTTTTTCTTTTCAGTTATACGATGATATGGAAGTTCAAAACCTTAACCTCGTTCAAATTATCCACACCACTAATACTACACTAAGTGTCTTTATATGGTCATAACCTTTCTAACTGGCCTTGGAACTCATTTAGAGCAGATATAACTGTTGCAACTTCAGACTTTATCCACTTGCTGATGCCTTCTGAAAGTTTATAACAATATATGCATGCTCAAAAAACTCCTCTGGCACTTCGATTGTAGTAGTGTGTGAGCCAGTCATCGTACGGATGGGTCTAGAATCTGTTGAGCCCACGGATTTAATGACAGAGGACGAAAACCTTTTTAAGCCTACTACATATATATATTTAGTGGTTTTAAAAAAAAAAACTATATATTCTCTTTTTTTTTTAACATGTCGGTAGAAATGCTTGATGCCCTAATTTCATATAAATTACCTAAAACATAGAGACTCAACTATTACATATTCTGAAAACCACAAATCACAACAGATTTTACAAAATACATAAAAGAAATATATCCATGTCTTTAACATCAAAATACACATCACAATATCATAGTCCAAAATCTAATTGCATCAAATAACATCCGTAATACATATCACAAGTTTACACCTAGCCTTTGTTAGAGTGGAATATTTTTTTTTCACTTGAGTGGATTTCATGGGTCAGACCCACCAAGTGATTTTGGTGTCATTGTAAATATTTCAAAAAATTGAGTCACCTAGTATGTGCTAGAATACACAGTTCTTTATAAAATAGAAAAACGGTACGATATAGAAAAACATACCAAGAAATAATTTTTTCAATTATTTTTTGGCCCATTTTTTTTTATAACATGTTGTTCTTACATTTTATAAAGAATTATGTGTTATAACATATATTGAGTGACTCAATTTTTAAAATTTTTTGCAATAACACTAAAATCACACTGTAAATCCCACTAGATCCCACTCAACTAAGATGAGGTGTAACATAGTCCTCACTTTTTCTTTATTTCTCCTTTGTATCAAAAAAGAAAAAAAAGAAAAACCTATAAGTCAATCATACTCAACATCTCAACCGAAAAAAAATACCTTACAACATATCAAATAGGTAATGTAATAGGTTTACACGGATATATTAATTTAATCTTAATCATGCATTTATTATATTCTGATTTGATCTATAGCATTGGGCCCTCAAAGATTTTTTGGTTTGCTGGTGAGAGTAGTTAATTCTTAGTCGTGGTGAACGTGACATTTAATAACCCCCATGAAGTTGACTTCTGCATGGGAATGCTATGCTTTTCCTATGAAAATGATGTGTCATATTATTAATTGTGTTCACTTACTATGACAAGTTTAGCATTAAAAAAAAAAATCATGTATAACATGTGCCTATATAAGCTCCTGGAATCTATATAAATTCAAAAGGAAAAATTGATAGAGGTATGAGAAAATGAAAAAAAGAAAGATTGGTTCATTTATTTTGTGTGTGTGGTTATTGTGTTTAATATTTAGTTATCATGTTAAAATATAAACAAAGTAACTATATTATTTGAAGGATATTTTCATAATTTTTTAAGTGAATGAACCAAATAGTCACATTAGCCAAAGATCCAATATCTTTTCCCAATTAAATTGTTTTGAATAATTTTATAAATAAAATAAANAAACATGACGCTTTTGCAAAGCATATGATACAAGCATTTTTCATAATCACGAGATGATATATGGAACAGCTTGACTATGGCAGTTCTGCTATTTCTTACAGTGGCAGTGTCATTTTGGTTTCAAAGACAATACACAATCTCAACCGTTTGTATTTCTGTAGCTGGTGATGTAGATTATAACGTTGGATTGTAGTGTGAAGGTGGTGATCCAGAGGGTTGGGGTTTTAGAACTTTTCGCCTCTTAAAAGTTAACCATTGTTTTCATTTGTATTTTTCTGCAAAAGTCAAAACTAACATTACTAATCTAGCATCAGCGGTTGAACGGTCACCTATTGTATCCAATAGTATTTGAGGAGGTTCAACGCTTTAATTTCTCAGTTTTTTTTAGTTCTTATAGGTTAATACTAATTCTTTGTACAAAAACTGTTTTGGGAAAAGTTTAAAAATTCTAAACTATAGACATAGACAGATTGATGTATAACCAACAAACTCTTAATTCAATTAGTAACAAATTAAATTTTATGTATGCGTCTTTGGCTGTAGTCAAGAGTTTGAGCTCTAATAAAAACATTGTTAAAAGATAAAAAAAATTATAATTATTTCAACTTTAAAACAAGATTAGTCTCATGTCTAATTAATAAAATAAAAATACTTGTGGTATTAACTAAAAAGATAACGTTACTATGTAGCCCAAACATAGAGCTTGGGGTCAACCTACTTATGTCATCCCCAAGTTTTAAATTTGCAATATCTCATGCATTTAGCTTACTTTTTCTATAAAATCTACATTTTCCCTCCAATGTTTTAATTCTATATTTTACTATATTTTAATTTTGAAAAGGAAAGAGTAAACAAAGAAAACAAAAAAAAAATAAAGAGATATTCTTGTTAAACCTTTGGTCCATAAACAATAATCTAACTTGCGACCCTTATATAAATCTAACAAGAGCAACTTTCAAGGTCTATTTCTTTGTTCTGCTTATCAGTTTTCTCAACAACCATAACTGCAGTGTCTCATGCTAACTTCATGAAATTGTTAAACAACCGATCTCTACTTTTTATGCTTGTAGCTTTTGTTTTTGGGGAAACTATATATTGCCAAAAGCTACTCATTGATGATATTTATGGACAAAGACTAATAAATCACTAATGAGTAGTTTTTAAGCAATAACTAAGAACATAGTAACCACTCCTGAGTGGCCATTTCCAATAGTTGTAAGAATTCCCATTACTGTTTCATGGTTGTGCAAATGCCAAACTGGTTTATACTCCATTCTCTTTTACATTTTGCGTCTTTTCCTTTTTCTGTGTTCAAAGATTATATTTCCTTCTTATATTAATTGTAATAAAGAATTGTTGAATTGAGCTTGCTGCATTTTATTTGATACCTGTTTTATTTCATAATTGGTGTGCTTACCATTGTTGTCTTGTTTTCAGTATTCCTCAATCCAATGAATAGTGGAGCAGATTGACAAAGATCAGATACCCTTGCAGTCCTCGAACACCACGGCGCCTTAATTGAATTTGTGCTATTCAAAAAGTTTTTTTGAATGGATTCAGTTTTGAGCAGCGTTGCAAAACTGCACGGTGCTTACTCTAACCTACATGATCAGCTTGTTGAAGCTCTCAGGTTGCTAAAATTTCCTTACAGACCAGATTTATGGATTTTGAGCCTGAATTCCTAGCTTGTTTATTTAACTAGTTCCAAACTTAAGCAAATGATCTCCTATAACATGTGAAGCATGTTGGGCAAATAATTAATTTTCAATCTTCTAAATCATTTGTGGATGCTTATGATGTGAATCTTCTCCTTTTATCACTTCCTGTTTTGTTAGAAATGAGACAAAAATGTTCCTTGTATGGTCATAACTTTTTTTCTTTTCAGTTATACGATGATATGGAAGTTCAAAACCTTAACCTCGTTCAAATTATCCACACCACTAATACTACACTAAGTGTCTTTATATGGTCATAACCTTTCTAACTGGCCTTGGAACTCATTTAGAGCAGATATAACTGTTGCAACTTCAGACTTTATCCACTTGCTGATGCCTTCTGAAAGTTTATAACAATATATGCATGCTCAAAAAACTCCTCTGGCACTTCGATTGTAGTAGTGTGTGAGCCAGTCATCGTACGGATGGGTCTAGAATCTGTTGAGCCCACGGATTTAATGACAGAGGACGAAAACCTTTTTAAGCCTACTACATATATATATTTAGTGGTTTTAAAAAAAAAAACTATATATTC
>QAOA01008265.1:276499-288158 GCA_003255065.1 Cercis canadensis | reverse complement strand
TTGAAGCTCTGTCTGTTAGCTTTCCAATGGTACCAGTTTCAGGTCAATATGACATCTACAACTCAAGTTATGACCCAAATACTGCATGTAGGTCAGGATCCTGCGACAGCATGTCTTCTCTGGCTTCCAGGCTGCATATGACCTTCTGAACGTCCGAATTAGCTTTGGAGCCCTGAAAGAAAGTTGTAGAAAATTCTCTCAGGTTTCCAACAAGGTATGACTCGGAATTTTTGGACCTCCAGAACTCAAGATATGCCTGAAACACAGAGACAGCATATAATGCCCAGTATTGCTGGAAATTGCAATTAAGCATAAATGGATCCTAAGTCATGAAATGAGGTCTAAGTCTATGCAATTCAGCCCAAAAGAGGTTTAAAAGACTAAGTATGAGGAATAACTATTGTATAAAAAGTGTGTTCATCATTCCCCAGCATGCCTAGAAGGTGGAGTAGGTATAATCCTTATCAATAATGAAGGACAAACACTACCCTTCGTCTACAAACTGTCATTCCCCTGCACAAATAATGATGCAGAATATGAAGCACTTCTCCTAAGAATGAAGATGGCCAAGGAAGTAGGGGCAACATAATTACTGATTAAAGGAGATTTCAACCTTGTAATCAAACAAGACAATGGAGAATATAGAGTAAAGGAGATTCCAACTGTGTAAGTAATATCCTTGCAAGTACAAAAATGGAAATACCAATAGGCCCAAAATCAGAATACTAAAGTTTCAACTAGATACGATGGAATCTAAACCAAAAATCAAAGACTTTATAATTTAGTTCATAAAACTTTCTAAACCAACATGTTTACATGTGTTAGACATACTAGACATATTCAGAAAGTAAAACACCAACTAGAACAGAAGCATCTCACAAATCAATAGAGATTTGAATACATGCAACTACAACAAACTCCGAACACAGTTAAGCACACAGAAGCAATCATTCAGATCAAAATTTCAATAACAATTTACTTATAGAAGAATTAACACTTGTTTAGATATAGAAGACATAATACTTACTTCTTGTTCAAAATTTAATTAACCAAAATTCGACCTTTACTTGTACCTTTCCAAAGTTTTTGGACAAATACATGACATTTGAATCCAAATACAGAGTTACAAATGATGTACTGCAAGAACAACATTTGGTAACTTCATAGCTTTTTTTGCCCCAACTTTCTAAAATCACAATTATCTTTCTTGCCCAATGTCATCATATCTCTACTAGTACAAACTTTGGCTTCCTTTCTTTGAGGATGATTTTCTTTGGCCAACTATAGCTTTATATTCTTTCTAAACTGGATAGTATATGCGAAACCAGATATTAAACTTAACAAAATCTTCTTTAAAGGAAACTTATATAAGGAACAAAAAAAGAATTACTCTATGCATTAGAATCGGTCCTCATGCCATGTTTAAGCTTTGACAAATTGTTCAATACACAAGCCTCACAAACCAAGTCCATGCAACGGGTAGAATAGGCAATTTTTGATATGGATAATACTTAGGGACAATCTTTGATAGAAACGTATGCAAGTAGCACATCACTTTAAGCCTATTTACTCATTAATCTTTATTAGTCCAGAGAAGTCTTTAATGTCTTCCAACTCACTTTAATATCTGCATAAAGAAGACCATTACAAGATATCATTCAATTCATTTGAACACCTTACAAGAATATTATCAAGATCAAAGGATTGGATGTCACTCTAACTTATCGTAAATGTAACAAGTAAAGCTAAAAATTATCAATTTTACCTAGCAAGGAAAGATTTTAAACATCACTGATAAGAGACAAGATTCATTATGTAACTCAGATTGCCATTTTAATCTCCACAATATGAACAAATAATGAAACACAAGCACATGAACACAACCATAACTGTAAATCACCACCAATACCAACTTTCAATATAAACTTGTAAAGCCAAAATGATAATCAAAAGAAAATGTGCAAATATAGGGATTTGTGTTTCTCAATACTCAATCAATAATTTCAAGGGAATGGCTATTAATGCTAAATTATAATGGCTAGCTAAAATGTTACATTGTACTTGTCATCACGAAAACTATAGGCATAATGTCTCCATACTTAAAACCCAATAACATGAATAAAAGCACAAGTGAGAAGAGAGATTTAGGGAAAAGAGAATTTTTGGGTCCAAATACTTACCCAATCCAAGAAGCAACACAAAGCCGCCGCCGCTACCACCGGGAAAAGAAGCTGCCGCTGTCAAGAAAAAAAGCCATCGCCACCTGGAATGAGTTATGGGAGGGGGAGGGAAGAGAGAAGAGTGAAATGGAGAAGGAAAGTTGGTGAAATGAAGTGGAGGAAATGAAAGGTGGAAGAAGAACATGGGGAAGATATTTTGGAGGATTCCAACAGTATTTCCAATGGAAATTACCATTGAAAAATGTTAAAAAATAAAATAAAAATTGCTTTCACTTAAATGGTGTGTTTTGGTTAAAGGTATTTCTAATGGTATATTCCATTGAAATTCTTAAAAAAAATTCCTAACTCATTATTTTGTAAATTCCAATGGTAATTCTTACAAAAAATTCCAACAATAGTGAAATTCTGTTGAAATTTTAAAAAAATGTCAACCATTATTAAAAATTGTAACAATATTTTGTTCTATTGAAAAACAAAAATTTTCTTATAGTGTCACCGAATATCTAAACAGGTATTTTTTATGAGCTCACCCTTATTGGGTATCCTCTAGATGATATTGATCTTGTTATTTATGCTCTTAGTGGCTTGAGTTCTAGCTTTCGTGACATTTATGCTGTTATTTGCACTCATTGAACGCCCATTTTCTTTTGTGATTTGTTTGACAAATTGATTAATTATGAGCTATTTTTACAACGAGATGAATGTCTTCATGGCCAACTATGCCAAACACAAAGCTCAAACCTCCTCCAAATTGAAAGTATGGCTCCTCTTTGTCAATTTTGTGATAAGAAAGGTCTTAATACCAAAGATTATTACAAGATCAAGGGCTATCCACCCAAGAATGCTGCTCGTATTGCTCATTGGCCCACCAATTCCAATGTTAACATAGAAAATCATTGGCCTATGGACTCTAGCACCTCTCATCACATCAATAATGATTTTAAAAATTTATCTCTTAAGTCATGGGGGCGCAAATTAACTTATTATAGTTGATGGTGTATGTTTTCATATCTTACATATGGGTTCCACTACCTTACAAACCTTTTCTACCCCTTTAACATTATCTAATGTTCTTTGTGTTCTTTTTGTTAGTGAAAACTTACTTTTAGTTTCTCAATTATGCAAACACAATAATGTTTCCATTAAATTCTTTACTTTACATTTTGAGGTAAAGGCTTTTAGCATAGGATGATGTTGCTTCATGGCTTGAATAAGGATAATGTCTACAATCTGTACTTTTCCCCATGCTATTCTCTACAAGCTGTCCATGTCACCATCAAATCATCCATGTATTAATGGCACTATCATATTGGTCATTTGACATCTCGAATACTTCATCATGTAATTCGTTCTCATAATTTGCTTGTTTCCAATTTAGATGTTTTTCTAATAAAAGTCTTAAGTTCTCATTTTCAACATCTACTATTTCAATTTTTTTTCCACTTGATGTTATTTATACCGACATTTAAGACGCCACATTCAATTCATTGATGATTTTTGGTTCTATGCAGTGTTCATTGACCATTATTTTAAATACATATGACTTTATCCTTTAAAACACAAATATGATGTCTCCAATAGTTTTTCTAATTTCAAGTCTCTTGTTGAAAACAAGTTCAATCAAAAAATTAAATTTTTTTATACAAATAATGAGGTGATTTTATCAAATTGAAATCATTTTTGGCTTCCCATAGCATTTCTCACTTTACTAAACATAATGGTGTTCCTAAACAAAAACACCATCATTTAGTTGAAACTTCACGATATCTCCTTCATCACGCCTCTTTGCCCTACAAATTTTGGTCATATGCCCTCAAAACTGACTCTTATCTTATTAATTGGCTTCCCACTCCTCTTTTGAAAATGTCAAGTCTATATCACACCTTGTTTGGATCTTTTCCAAATTATTCCAAGCTTAAAATATTTGGTTATTTGTGTTTTCCTAACTATACACACACTCCAATTTTGACCAGCAGTCCCACCCTAACATCTTTCTAGGATATTCTCCAACCCAAAGTGCATTTCTTTGTTACAACTTAAAAACAAACAGAATTCATTCTTCATGCCATGTGCAATTTGTTGAAAACATGTTCATTTTTTTAAATTCAAATTTAGATTTAACTTCTCATCCTCTTGACCATTTTTCTATTTTTTCATTAATGACAGATAATCCTATGATAGGCATACACCATGTTCTGAACGGTTGCCTAAGCCAAATCCCAAGTATTGTGGCTAAGAGAGAGAACATGGAGGTTGGTTGCGTGCATGGCGAAAATGAAGGAGAAGGGTATATGAAACTCGAGCTGCATGCAACTCAGACTAGGTCATGTAACTCAGATTGAGTCAATTGGGCATGGCCATGATCTTGTTTATGTTGCACTTCTTTTTAGCTTTCTGTCATTTTCTTTTGCAGCACATTGTTGCACTTTTTCAGCTTTCTATTATAGCACGTTAGTAATTAGGGTTTCTACAGTTTGTTAGTGGCTTTGTATCTATTTAAAGGTCATGAGTGTTATTAAGAAAAGAAGAACATTTTTATCCAGAATTCACCTGCGATTTTATTCTTACCCTAAGAGAATATTGTTTAGTTTTCGATTGGTAATTCTAGTTCTTGACTTGGACCAATCATCCTCCTATAATTAAAATTCCTTTCCCTAAACCGTTTCCCACTCCAAGTCAAACAAAACCTCTTCCTTACCCATCTTCTGTTAGCTCCACAATTCTCTAACCATGTTTTGATGATAACAAATGATTTTATATCTTCTAATATGTGTTTTAGTTTAGTGTCTTTCTTAGAACAAGTTAGCAAAGAAAGTTGAGAACTGGTTCTTCATGTTGTAAGAACTATTTCTTGAACTAGTTTACTCTTTTGAATGGATTTAGGCATGTGAAGACTTTGAATTGCATAAGCGCATACTGTGTATGTCAGAAGGTCACCTCAACTTGTGAAGTAACCTTTCCTTTATTGAGAGTTGTTGTAAATCCACTTTTCAAGGGAAGTTAGTAAAAAGCATTTCTTTTGTCACTACAAGACAAAATAAATAGTTAGTGGAATTCATCTTTATCTTGGTGTGACACATGTCCTCAAATCAAGGGATAGTATTCCTCTTCACATGCTGGTGGTTCTTCTTCAAGAAAGCTTTTCAAACCTTCAGAAGATAAGAAAAAAGAAATAGAAAAAACAGAGAGCAAGAGTGTTGGTGCAACTGTAGCTCTTCCTCTTCAAATTTCTCAGTGCTTAGTTTTCTTCTTCCTCATGTTCTATTACATGTAAAATCTTCTCTGAGAGAGTGTGTGTGTTAATGGAGCTTGACTCTTTTGTGAGTCTTTTGGTGCTCAAGATTTCAATAGGAAATCTGTGAGTGACTTCTAGTTGTGATACTAGAAGGAGAAAGTTCTTAGTGAGCTTTAGAGAAAAACCATGGATGTAAAAGCTTGGAGAAGCTTAGACAAATTAAACTCGGTGATAAACAGTGTTTTTACATATTATTTAACCCTCATACCGAGTGTTTTTCACCATCTCCTATGCTTTATTTCATGACTTAGGCCATATTTTATCAGTTGGGTTCCATTTTGGACTTTACTATTTTTCATTCAGCATTGTCATTTGGATCCTCTCTTGGTATTTTTAGCTTATCTCAAGCTTACGATCTCTAAAAATTTTGATTTTAGACTTGTAGGAAAGCTAAGACACAGAGCTACAATTCATATGAAGACCAATTTTCCATCCGGAGGTGTCTTAGTGGTTCCTTTACCTGTAGAAGTTCAGCATTCGGATATATGAGCAGAGACCACTTATTTGAACTCATTTCCCTGATCTAAAGTCGAATAAATGCAAATGAGGATTCATTTTGAAGCTAAGAAACAAGAGAGTATTCTTACATGGAAGGGAAATTTAGGAATTTAACTTGGGCAGTTATAGATCCAGAAATAAGGTAGACAGTTAAGAGAAAAAATGAGTTAGTTTTTCATTCCTCTTTCGTTTTCTAAATACACTGTTTCATTCATTTTATCCCTTCCATTAGAGCTCAGATTTGATGACCATGGAGGAGTAGAAATTTTGTAACCGAGCTAGACTCTAGATTGAATTTAGTTTGGTTTTGAGACCCTGTATTTATTTTATTCGAGTATTAATGCAATTCTGTTATTCATCTAGATTTCTGCTATGCCTTGATTTATGTATGGATTTATAGAGATTTATGTTGTTCATATGGATTTTGAGGTATAAAATAGGATTTAGGTTGATGAATTTTTATTCTATTGCATGAAACTAGAGAAAATACGTTAGTTGATGTTCGATTATAGATTAATAACGACTTACTTGTTTTGTGTGATTGCAAGGACCTGTAATGAATGTTGTTAACTAGATTCTGAATGATAATTTAGTATGAACACTTAGTTATAATGTAGAGATTTCAGTTATAACTAAAATCAATTAGTAAATCCATTAAGACTTGTTTAATCATGTTCGGTCTAGGATGAATCAAACTAATTCTTGAAGGATGTCTAGTTAGGTTGCATTTTTATTGATTGATTTAATCTCTATTTAATTTTGCAACTTGCATTTGGTAATATAATTTGTAATATTGAAATTGTTAATTAACCATTGCATTCCTTGAGAGACGATATGGATTAGCCATATATTGCACTCTTTATAGGGGTTTGGTATTAATTTTGTTGGAACACAATAATCCGAGCAAAATTTTGGTGCCGTTGCCAGGGAATGTGAATGTTATTTGATAATTTCAAGATCCCTGTTTTAATCCTTGTGACTTGTTTATAGTTTTACCCTGTCCTCCCTTGACATTGACTTGAATAAAGGTATATATCGGCTAAGTATTTTGTACATGCCTCTTATCTCTGATTTCCCTGAAACTTGGTAGGTCAAAGGAAATCGGTGTGGAGATCAAAGCCAACTACCTTGTTGTGGGCACCACCCTATTTTGGCCAAATTCCACTGTTTTGACCACTTTTCCATTTTTTGAGGATTTTTTATTTTATTTTTTAGTTGCATTTTGACCTAGTTTTCATATGTGGTGGTCCCATAATTTTTAAAAATGTGTAGAGGCCTTAACTAGCTTTATTTTGTTGTGTTTTTTTTTGGCTTCTGTTGTGTGTTCTTGTGTGTTTCTGTTTTTGGTCATTTTTTGTGCATTTTGTTTGGTGCATGATTAGGTCCTCTTGTAATGAAATATGTGAGCTTAATCCTGAAATTGATAGGTCTTTTCATACCCTGCAGAGGACTAAGAGAAAGTTATTTGACATATCTATTGATAATCCTGTTGATCCTACTATTGATATGGCTAATAACAATAATAAGACCCTTAAGGAACTTGCTGCCCCATATGTGACATACCAGCCTTTCGGCATTCAATATTCTAAGTTAGATGCTGCCTTTGAACTTAAGTCTGAACTAATACACTTGTTGCCGAGATTTCATGGTCTTGCAGGTGAGGACCCTCAGAGGCATTTGAAGGAGTTTCATGTGGTGTGCTCAACCATGAAACCATAAGGCATCCCAGAGGAACACATCAAGCTCAGGGCATTTCCATTCTCATTAGTAGATGTGGCCAATGATTGGTTATACTACCTTCCATTGGGTTCTATCACTTGTTGGAATGATATGAAATGATTATTCTTAGAGAAATTCTTCCCTGCCTCCAGAACTGCAGTTGTTTGGAAGGATATTTGTGGCCTTAGGTAAATGGCAGGAGAGACACTCTATGAGTACTGGGAGAGGTTCAAGAAACTATATGCTAGTTGCCCTCATCACCAAATTCGTGACCAATTGGTAATCCAATATTTCTATAAGGGATTGCTGCCTATGGAAAGAAACATGATAGATGTAGCCAGTGGAGGTGAATTCGTGGATAAGACCTCTGCTGTAGCTAAGGAACTCATAGCTAACATGGCTGGCAACTCTCAGCAATTTGGCACCAGAATATCACCTGCCAGAGGAGTTAATGAAGCCTAAGTATGATATGCAGACCAAAATCGAATGGAGCACATGTTGGATGACTTGACTTCCGTTATTAGACAATTGGCAATGGGCCAACATCAATAACTAGCCATGCAACCAGTGCAATCAATCCAAGTTTGTGACATTTGTGCTTGTTCCTCCCACCCACTAATGCGTGTCCTACCCTTCAAGAAGATGTTTCTGTTTTTCCCAACCAAACAGCAACATCAGCTAATGTTTTCTTCAACAAGTCTCAGAATTCTCAATCTCAGTACTACCAGTCCTATCAACTTAAACATGACGCATTCTCTAACACAAATAACCCTGGTTTGAGAGACCATCCAAACCTGAGGTATGACAACATGTAGCAGCAGCAGAATTCCCAACCTTACCAGCCATACCAGGATTCCAGAATAACCCAATGTCTAATAAACCACAACCATTCCAACCTGTCAAGCAACAACCCATGTCCTAGTAGTAAGCCACCACTTCTAGCCAATCTAAACCTACCTTAGAAGAGCTTATGAAGCGGTTAGCAGCCAATAACCTCTAATTCCAGTAGAGCACTGGAGCCATAATATAGAATTTGGAGACTCAGATTGACCAACTAGCATCATCAATCAGTCAACTGTAAGCTCAAGATTCTAGTCAACTTCTCTCACAAACCATTCCCAATCCTAAAGGGAACGTGAGTGCCATTATGCTTAAGAGTGACAAGTCAATTCCAAGCCCAGTAGCTACACGTTCTAGTAGTAATCATAGTGCATTAGAAAAATTAGTTTCTAACCCTAACAGTTCCTACTAGAGTTCCACTTCAGAGATGACACAGCAGCAGAAGAATACTCATTATGTGCCCCTACATTTCCCTTAGAGAGTTATCCAATCTAGAAAATTGGATGAGGTAGAGAATGAGAGAGAGCTTTTGGAGACATTTAGATGAGTTGAAGTGAACATTCCATTACTAGAGGCAATTAAGTAGATTCCAAAATATGCAAAGTTTCTAAAAGAGTTGTGCACTCATAAGAGAAGTTGAAGGGCAATGAACGAGTTAGTATGGGCCAGAATGTTTTTGCCCTCATTCAACCTATGCTTTAAAAGTGACAGGATCTTGGGACTTTCATTAAACCATGTGTGATTGGAAACTGCAAAGTTGAGGATGCTATGTTGGACCTTCTTTTATTAATGTCATGCCAAAGTCAGTTTTCTAGTCACTTGGACTTGGACCATTACCACCAATAGGAGTAGTGATTTAACTAGCCAATAGAAGCAATACCTACCCTGCCAGAGTAATTGAAGATGTGCTAGTCCGAGTTAATGAGTTGATATTTCCTGCAGACTTCTAAATTTTAGACATGGAAGGAGAGTCATCATCCAATAGAACTCTAATTATTCTTGGGAGACCCTTCCTCAAGACTGCTAAAGGCAAGATAGATGTGCATGCAAGAACACTCTCCATGGAGTTCAGTGATAGTATAGTTTAGTTTAATATTCTTTATGTCATGAAATACCCAATGGAAGACCATTTTCTTTTCTGCATTGATATTCTTAACGAGTTGGTCGATGAGGTCTATGATAGCCTTCCCTCTGAATTTCCTGAGTTGTTGCTTTTGGATGATTCTATATGTTGTAGTTATGTTGGTGATGTTGTTTGTTCTGCTTATTTGAAATTATTGCATTCTTAGAGAGTGATAATTCTGTCACAGATTCTACAGTAGTAGTTGATGATTCTGTAGCACTTGGTGATTCTATTTGTGATTTTGTAGTAAATGATGTTGAGTATGCATAGATTTATGCAGCAACAACAATAACAAAAGTACTCCATTCTATAGTGTAGCCGCTCAAATTAGAGCTCCAACCTCCCCCTGAGCATTTGAAATATGCATTTTTAGACAAAAATGAGCCACTGCCAGTCATTATAGACAAGAATCTTCAACCTGATCAAGAAGCAAAATTGTTGAATATTCTGAGTAGCACAAGAGGGCAATTGGATGGACACTTGCAAATATACCTGGCATTAGCCCTTCCACTTGCATGCATAAAATTTTACTTTAAGAAGGTGCCAAACCAGTGAGGTACCCACAAAGGAGACTCAACCTCTTGATTTTTGACATGGTTAAAAAGGAAGTAACCAAGCTTCTGTAAGCTGGTATAATCTATCCAATCTCAGATAGCAAATGAGTGAGTCCAGTGCAAGTTGTCCTAAAGAAATCAAGAGTGACAATGGTGGCGAACCAGCATAATGTGCTCATCCCAATTGAGTTCAAAATAGTTGAAGGGTGTATATAGATTACAAAAGGCTTAATCAAGCCACCAGTAAAGACAATTATCCTCTTCCCTTCATTGATCAGATGTTGGAGCGGCTAGCAGTGAAGTCACACTACTATTTTTTGGATAGGTATATTGGTTATTTTCAAATACATATAGCACTAGAAGATTAGGAGAAGACCACATTTACATGCTGATTTGGCACTTTTGCATATCGGAGGATGCCATTTGGTCTCTGCAATGCTCCAAGTACCTTCCAACGTTGCATGGTTAGTTTCTTCTCTGATTTTTTAGATAACTTTATAGAGGTATTCATGGATGATTTCATGATATATGGCTCTTCTTTTGATGAATGTTTGGATAGTCTGTCTAGAGTACTGCATAGGTGCATTAAAACTAATCTTGTTCTGAATTTTGAAAAATGTCATTTCATGGTATCACAACGTACCTGAAAGTCGCTACGACGCGAATGATGGACTTAAAAGAAATAAGATTAGTTTTTGAAAGAAAACTTGGAGTCGCCACCAATTGTATTAGGAAAATGGGAAACAATTAGAAAACCCCTTTTTGATTATTTTAGAAAAAATGGTCTGCGAACCAGAGATGATTCAAGAGTTTGTTTATGAGTGGAGAAAGTATTAGGCACTCCACAACATCCGTCTAAATATAGTTACCCTAAATTAATTGTGCAACATGAATATGGCAAAAAATGTGTATTTTATTTACCGTAGAATAATGAATTGTTACAAGAATATCTTATGAAGATAAAAAAAAAAAAAATTAAACGTGTGATGAGCTGCCGAGGCTCCTCAAATTACTTAATTTTAAGGTCGGTTACCTAGCTTTTTGCAGCATAGGGCAGCCCTAAGTCGAACCTAAGGATTGTTCTATTTAGTGAATCATATTAAGAAGCATGTAAATAGGGGGGTTTTGTTGGTTTATGTGATTAACAAAATTTAAGTATCAGTGGTAGAGTTTTAAGAGAAAGCAACCAATCCAAGTCTTTACTAATTCTGATTTAAGTTCATCCTTGATTTCTAATGGTCCATTCAATTATTAACCATGTTCTTGGCCTTTAAAACATATCAAGAAGCCTCTCAATGTTCTATGGATTCCACTGGTTAAGCAACCAGAATTCGGTTTTAACTAAGACCAAATGAATTAAGCAAACATTCAAGTCTAGTTTTACCTAAGTCCATGATCCAGCCAAGGTGATTAATCCATCCAAAAGCTCAGAAACATTAATCAACCATAC